>JARQZK010001526.1:167500-182500 GCA_030704885.1 Cynegetis impunctata | reverse complement strand
CTTAAATATCAGAATATATTGGGACATGAGACTTATAGGCCAAGCTACAGAGATTTTTTCATGTAAAAAGTGTTAGAAGAAAACCAGCTCTGCCATTGTGTGCAAAATAGTTCCACATGATATAGTGATATGTTTTTCACTCGACTTTATTATTTATGTCTTTGTTATTAACAATTTTATGCAAAAAATCGCGTTTTTTTTAGTTTTTTCCTTATAAAATTGAAACTATCAGAGTAATCGTGATGATGTCAATAGACTTATTGTAGAAAATGACAAGACGAAAAAAATGAGAGGTCGGACGACTCAATCAGACCCTTAGCCTAAGGAAAAATTGGAAAAAACCGTCCAAAATGCAGTTTTTTCAAAAGTTCATAACTTGGTTATTTTTTGAGTTGTAGCGTAGATCCTCCGGTAAGTATTATTTATCAATACAAACTTCATTTGTGCGAAGAGCAGGAACTGTCCGATGCATAGTTTGTGGTCTGTGGCCATTTGATTATGTTACTATGCAATTTTTCAGCAGACCTGAATGCGACAAATATGGTCTGATTTCAATTTACTAAAAAGATTTTCAAAGTAGAATTCTCATAGTTCAAAACGTTTATCTTGGTTTTCCATACAAACGCTGAGAAATATGTTAAAAATAAAGCTGAACATGACGAAAAACGGCCGAGCGCGTAAGAGTAGTTGAAGAGTGGGGGTAGAGCAGCAGGCAAGGGGAAGTATGACATTCGAAAGCGTCGGCATTTTGAAAGTGACAGTAATTTCTAAACGTTGTCAGATAATAATTGTAAACCCTCACTCTTCAACTACTCTCATGCGCTCGGCCGTTTTTTGTCATGTTCAGATTCATTTTTAACATATTTATCAGCGTTTTAATGAAAAACCGAGATGAACATTTTGAACTATGAGAATTCTACTTTCAAAATCTTTTTAGTAAATTGAAATCGGACCATACCTGTCGCATTCAGGTCTGCTGGAAAATTGCATAGTAACATAATCAAATGGCCACAGATCAAAAACTAATCATCGAACAGTTCCTGATCTTCGCACAAATGAAGTTCATACCAATAGCTAATACTGGCCGGAGGATCTACGCTACAACTCAAAAACAAACCGAGTTATGAACTTTTGAAAAAACTGCATTTTGGCCGGTTTTTTCCAATTTTCCCTTAGACTGAGGCTCTGATTGAGTCTTCCGATCTCTCATTTTTTTCGTCTTTCCATTTTCTATAATAAGTCTATTGACACCATCACGATTACTCTGATAGTTTCAATTTTATAAGCAAAAAACTAAAAAAAACACGATTTTTTGCATAAAATTGTTAATAACAAAGATATAAATAATAAAGTCGAGTGAAAAACATATCACTATATCATGTGGAACTATTTGACAAACGATGGCGGAGCTGGTTTTCTTCTAACACTTTTTGCACAAAATGCTCACTCTAAATCTCTGTAGCTTGGCCTATTATAGATTACATAAGTTCTATCTCTAGCAAAGAAGCAGAGTCATACACAATAAATCTAGGTCGACCAATTAACATATCAGAACAGAGTTGTTGAAATTAAATCAGAACAAACTTTCGTCTCAAATAAATTAGGTCAGGGTCCGTTACGATCTCACGTGGGAAACAATGTGCGTCCAGGGAGTGAAACGGAGATGCAGGAACATTGAAACTTCCAAAATTAGATAAGTTTCCAAAATTCGATGTAAAAATTTCGTCTACAGCACACACTTTCTTTAAACTAATCTGACACTTTGAGTACTTAGAATACTGACGGTTCGCTGGCTTGTTAGAGAAACGTCGCGTACTCGGAGGAAAACTTTGATTTCAATAATAGCACATTCATCTTCGGATCAAAATCTTAAATTTCTGAGAATATATTTCTACGTTTTTGAAGGAGTTGTTTGTTTCAACTTTACGATAAGAAATATTTTATTTTTCAGAATTGATTCACTTGTTGTTTGGTTGTGTTTTCAGAAAATTGATAGACTACTGACCTGTATCTGAAGTCAACAAAGGGATGAGGGAGTTGTTAAATCGATTTCCTACCTCCTGAACTACTACTTTTTAGGTTCATTTATGTCTTTTATATATACCTAATATATACCTATATATATATATATATATATATATATATATATATATATATATATATATATATATATATATATATATATATATATATATATAGTAATTTTTTGAATTTACTATGTTCATTGCTTCAATTCAATACTCCCAAGCATTTTCAAGATAATTAAGCATAATTCATTTAAAACATTTTCCTGGAAAAAATATTTAAGAATAAAAAAGGGTGGTTGCCTTTACTACTCACAATCGCAATGCCGAACTCATGTCAAAATTAGATTTAGTATTTTGAGTTACAATAAAAGTGTTCGTTTTGTTCGCTTTCGTGAAAAAGAAAACGATTGAGAATATCAAATTTAAGCAAGAAACAAAATTTATACAATAGACTTCAAATTCATTGCTTATCTCTTTTCTATTTACAAATAACGCCCTCCCTCAGAAATATGGATTAATGAAACTCACGGTACCACTGTATTCTCTGCCCCTGAACAGTTTTGGAAAAAATTGAAACACTTGTGTATGGCGGTTGGGAAGCTATAACAATTTTCCAAAGTTCATTCAGATAGCTTTCGTGGTTTCGACGATGTTTAAAAGAATTACATCATTTTTGTTTCAAACTTCAACATCCTGTATTTCGGTAAGGACCTTTTGTCGACCTACATTCATACGAAATTTTTTTCTTAAAATTTATATATGAACATATATATATATATATATATATATATATATATATATATATATATTATATATATATATATATATATATATTATATATCTATATATATATATATATATATATATATATATATATATATATATATATATATATATATATATATGTTTATATATTTGTATTTTGTCTTTCCGTTTGTTGGTATGTACATATTAGAGAAATATAAATTATATTCATAGAAATAAATTATTAATTTTTATTATGGTTTACTTTTGAAGCGTCTTTTTCAAACTTGAATTCATTCCGTTCAAATCGTATATCGACCCCATGCATTTTGCGTGCAAAATGCTACCTTAGTGACGATGCTCTGCTGCCATGTGTTTTTATTCCAGTTGTTTATTCGCATTGTATGGTGTACTGCAGCATTCGATTGTTGATTATGGCCTCTAGAGCAATCACCCTGAAGGTATCAATCGGTACTTACTAACATTGTAATGGTCGGCGGTAAACTACACTGACTGCCGGCCAGGACCGCTCAATTATGCACCATCCTTTGGAATTCAATTAGTTGAAGATCCCTCGATAGGTCGAGATGGCCAATTATGGCGTTCCGAATTATTCTCGAAAATTGGACTGACTTATACAAGTTATATAATGGGTTAGTTACGAACTGGATTCGAGTTTTCATTTCATTGCTATGTTAGAGATAACGCCTCAGGAAACACGTGTCAGTAAGGTATCAGAGATAACTCGAAATTAAATATTCATATTCGAAGTTACTTTTGATGATTTAAACGTTGAATTCATAAGCTTCAAGATACCCAAGTGATATACATATATATATATATATATATATATATATATATATATATATATATATATATATATATATATATATATATATATATATATATATATATATATATATATATATATATATATATATATAGATATATATATATATATATAAATATATATATATATATGTAGATATATATATAGTCGTTTGATAATTATTAGCAATAACAGGCTGGTTGAATCTTAAAAAACTCGATTTAATCAATAAGTTGACGTTTCACTATGACATTCATAGTTATTCAAATTGTTTGAAAAAATTGAAAATTCTTTGACATTTATTGACTTGAAAAAATTGAATAGATAAGATTGAACTGTCTTGTTAAAACTTCTTTCGGATGTGGCTGTTCTTTTTTATTTATTACGTGCCATTCAGTCTAATATTAATATTCAAAATTGTTATCATCAGAAGGCAAGGGAAACTACAGAAACCTTTACTTATGTAATGTTCGAAAATAATAATAATAGGGTACTATTTATTTAATAGAAAAGAAATTAGTCACGGGAAAATATTAAAAAAGTAGAGCAGAATTATCGGTATAGAACGCTTATATGGAAGCAGCCGTTGACACGTGTTTCGGACTCTTTGGTCCTCATCAGAACGATAATTCTGCTCTACTTTTTTAATATTTTCCCGTGACTAATTTCTTTTCTATTAAATAAATAGTACCCTATTATTATTATTTTCGAACATTACATAAGTAAAGGTTTCTGTAGTTTCCCTTGCCTTCTAATGATAACAATTTTGAATATTAATATTAGACAGAATAGCACGTAATAAATAAAAAAGAACAGCCACATCCGAAAGAAGTTTTAACAAGACAGTTCAATCTTATCTATTCAATTTTTTCAAGTCAATAAATGTCAAAGAATTTTCAATTTTTTCAAACAATTTGAATAACTATGAATGTCATAGTGAAACGTCAACTTATTAATTAAATCGAGTTTTTTAAGATTCAAACAGCCTGTTATTGCTAATAATTATCAAAAGATTAAAAATAAATCACAGGCAACAACAATTCGAATAAATAATTAAATATTGCAAGCTGAAAATATGGCATTGATCCCAACCTACATTGTTTTATATTGTAAGTACCTTTTTCCATTTAAAAAATTTGAAATTCTAAATAAAAATTTCATTAAAAACGTCTACTTCCATATAAACGAACTATACCGATAATTTTTGCTTTACTTATTTAATATTTTCCCAAAACTAATTTTCTTTTTTAATGTTAATATACTCTTTCTGAGATCTCTCGGATGGAATTAATCGCCTCCGTGGCAAGTTTGACCAATCTCCCATACCGGAGAGTTCAAACAATAAAACCCACAAATAAGTGATTTTCTTCCATAACAGAGGATTTTATTTATTTATTAAACTATTTTCATCTCCAAATTTTCAATCCAATACTTAGCTACGCCGTTCTTATGAGGACCAAAGAGTCCGAAACACGTGTCAACGGCTGCTTCCATATAAGCGTTCTATACCGATAATTCTGCTCTACTTTTTTAATATTTTCCCGTGACTAATTTCTTTTCTATTAAATAAATAGTACCCTATTATTATTATTTTCGAACCTTACATAAGTAAAGGTTTCTGTAGTTTCCCTTGCCTTCTAATGATAACAATTTTGAATATTAATATTAGACTGAATAGCACGTAATAAATAAAAAAGAACAGCCACATCCGAAAGAAGTTTTAACAAGACAGTTCAATCTTATCTATTCAATTTTTTCAAGTCAATAAATGTCAAAGAATTTTCATTTTTTCAAACAATTTGAATAACTATTAAAGTCATAGTGAAACGTCAACTTATTAATTAAATCGAGTTTTTTAAGATTCAACCAGCCTGTTATTGCTAATAATTATCAAAAGATTAAAAATAAATCACAGGCAACAACAATTCGAATAAATATATATATATATATATATATATATATATATATATATATATATATATATATATATATATATATATATATATATATATATATATATATATATATATATATATATATATATATATATATATATATATATATAACTGTTATTAGGTTATTGGGTGAAACGGCTCAAAGGGCTATAATTTTGTGAACTCTTCTTTATTACATCAATGTTTCGGTCCAACCATAGGGACCTTCTTCAGGATTACTAAAATTACAAAAAATCTACAATAAATCACCATCCTACTGACAATATGGGACTCCGACTTACATAAAATGAGATTATCGGTATTAGACTACAACATTCCCCTTGAAATCTAACTACCATAAGTGGTAATCGCTTTCAAAAAACAATTTTAATAAGTCAAAAAACATCTTGAAAAACTGAAATCTCTAACAAGGATAACTAATTATATCTAAATACATTAAGAAAACACAAATCAAGAAAATTATAAGAAACGGATCCGTCAAACAGCTGATTCAATAATCATTAAATGAATCTTAGGTTGACGGTCATAGAGTAAATTACAATGACAACCGACAGACTGAGCACAGAATTACAGAACCAATCCAATAAAAACTAAACAAAACTACATGTCTACAGGATCTGAAAATAAAGTAGTGTAATGGTTATGGTTGGTGTGACAGTGTAGTTTTGTTCAGTTTTAATTGGATTGGTTCTGTAATTCTGTGCTCAGTCTATCGGTTGTCATTGTAATTTACTCTATGACCGTCAACCTAAGATTCATTTAATGATTATTGAATCAGCTGTTTGACGGATCCGTTTCTTATAATTTTCTTGATTTGTGTTTTCTTAATGTATTTAGATTTAATTAGTTATCCTTGTTAAAGATTTCAGTTTCTCAAGATGTTTTTTGACTGATTAAAATTGTTTTTTGAAAGCGATTACCACTTATGGTAGTGAGATTTCAAGGGGAATGTTGTAGTCTAATACCGATAATCTCATTTTATGTAAGTCGGAGTCCCATATTGTCAGTGGATGGTGATTTATTGTAAATTTTTTGTAAGTTTAGTAATCCTGAAGAAGGTCCCAATGGTTGGACCGAAACGTTGATGTAATAAAGAAGAGTTTACAAAATTATAGCCCTTTGAGCCGTTTCACCCAATAACTTAATTACAGTTTTATATTACGGAGTTAATTTTTTCCTACTATACATATATATATATATATATATATATATATATATATATATATATATATATATATATATATATATATATATTTAGTTCTATATTTACCGGAAGTCCAATTACCAAATTAAGATGAATCTGTTCTGCTACAAAAACAACTCCACACTTCAAATTTCAGCTTTTTCTCTCTGAAAGAGGCCCTTCAAAAGGCAAAAATGTAGGAAAAAAAATTGGTTCATATAACAATATACCTATATATATATATATATATATATATATAATAATAAAATATGAAAAATCATTTCAAAACAATGTTTAATAATCACAATTTACACATTTATTAAATGAAATAACGCATGACGCACGTTTCGGTGAAACTTCGCCTTCTTCAGATGCTAAAGGCAAACTAACTATGTTTCTCCGTTATATCGAAAACAAGAAATGATGAGATGACAAATTATGTAGAAAAGATAAATAGAAGGATGGTCACAGATAATTAGAAGAATAGGAAGAACCAATTCTGAACTGCTAGTCAGATAGTTCGGTAATTTTGAAAAGATTGAGAAGGGGGCTTGAAGTATGATCGATTTGGCTATTCAATAGAAGACCGGAATGCTCGTTTTTATTTATTTGTAATGATTCTAAAGAAGTAAGATTTTTTTTTTTTTTTTTTTTATTTAATTAGAGTGCCTCGACTGCATATGGTCATTGGCACGTAACTCTGTATTTACATTAAATTTTATAGTTACATTATTTACATGTTACCGTTTTGACTTAATACTAATGATTTTATACCGTAAGCACCTTAATTCTATAAATGGTTGTACATAACTATTTCTTTTAAGAATCTAAGTATATTCATGAAATTGTTCGGTGAACCTAAGTTTTCTTTGAGATCTGGACTAATGTTGTGTGTCCGTCTACTTCCAGTATACTGAGGGCATTCTGTCAGGATATGCTGCACTGTTAGTTCGTTGTTGCAGTGTTCACAAAGTGGTGGGTCCCCAGCTTCCATCAGGTAACTATGTGTAATTCGAGTGTGGCCAATTCTCAGTCTATGAACTATTATGGTATCCCTTCTGTTCATTTGAGGCCAGTTATGAGGCACAATATTAGGATGTATTTTGGAGAGTTTAGTATCTGATTGATTCCATGTGATTTTCCATTTGCTCATGACAGATTGTTTGAAGAGGTTTTTCAGATCCTTTTGAAGTTGTATGTCCTGGGTGGGTAGGTCCGTAGTCAAAGCTTCTTTGGCAGCTTGGTCTGCTTTCTCATTACCATTGATACCCACATGTGATGGGGTCCAAACAATCAGTATACGGATGTCTTTGCTAGATAGTTGTTGACAGATATCGTGGATATTCTGTACTAGTTGGTGTTGGGTATACAAATTTTCAATGGAATGAATTGACGCAAGCGAATCAGTGCATACTACGATAGTCGTTTTCCTCTCGTCAGAAACAGTTTTTAGGGCCATAAGTATTCCGTATAGTTCTCCAGTGTGGACGCTGCAAAAACTGGGGAGTAGATTTTTTGCCAAAGTTGAGTTTGCTGTAGTAACAGAGCAGCCTACCCCTCTGTCGTCTTTAGAGGCATCGGTGTAAAAAATATTTTCTATGTTGTATGAGCTAATGAGCTCGAGGAAGTTTTGTCTGAGAACTGAGTTAGGCGTTTCAAGTTTAAAGAAGTAAGATTGATTCCCTTACTTTCAGCATTTATTATTTCAAAATCAATATTGAATGTGTGATTTTCTTGGATTAAATGGTTAGCATAAAACGTTGCAAAGCTACGTTGTGTTCCGAAATTCTAGTTTGAATAATTCTGAAAGTTCTACCAATGTAAAACTTATCACAATCACCACAATTAATTTTACAAACTCTTGACTTATTATCTTCATGAACTTTGGATTTATTATTTTTCATATGGTTTCCTAAATTAATACCGGTACGATAAGCAATGTAAATGTTGTGCTTAGATAATAGTGATAAGTTTTTTACTTGAATTTCCGATGAAAGTGAGGTTGTTATATTAGATATTATTTTTAGTAGGGGGGGTACACCTGGCTAATCGCATTTTTAAACACATTTGTATAATTATATTTTCCTCCATGTCAAAATAGGTGTTTGAAAGTGAAATATTTATTAAACGATGCACCATACATACTATTGAAAGCTGCCATTTTGTGTTGTTATGGATGTAGGGAAGTACTATGTATGACGCTATCAGTATGTGATGGTTTGCGAAAAATTGAAAAATTATGTTCGTTATCTACTTTTGTTATTTACATATCCAAATAGTTAATTGGGTTATCTTTTTCTATCTCTAAAGTGAATTTTATGTTATGGTGTAAAGTGTTAATGATTGTTTGAAAGCAGTCAAGTTATCTAAGAGTACCAGTGAAAAAACAAATAATATCATCAATCTTTTATTGGTTTAGATATGTGGATAATACTATTTGTTGTTTAACTGGTACTCTTAGGTTGATTCAAAATATTTATTAATTTACACCATGTATCGGCTCAATCAATCCAAAATTTAAAAACGTTTATTAAAACTCAGTTTATACTCTATTATATAGTGAAGATTGAGTTACATTATATATGTATATGTACATACATATATCTATATATATATATATATATATATATATATATATATATATATATATATAAATATATATATATATATATATATATATATATATATATATATATATATATATATATATATATATATATATATATATATATATATATATATATATATATATATATATATATATATATATATATATATATATATATATATATATATATATATATATATATATATATATACGACTGCAAGTAATAGTAGTCGAAGTTACTTCAGAATACAAATGTCACGTTCTTCTTCAATGATCAAGCAATATCAAATTTATCGGAATATTATTCATCAATGTTTTTTTTAAACACAAAAGTTTGTAAATTACTCACTAAATATAAATGCATGATAACCACTGAAGGTCATGGACATTAAATGCATCTATATTTTAACAGGGATTCGAACCCTGCGCCGTCTGTGCCCTAGAATGTTCTCCAACCACATAATGCCGGTTGATTTCTTCACAATTGATTCTGTACAAGGAAGAACTTTTATTATATATAAATGAGAAACAATTTACTTTGTTCTATATCACTATTTTAATAATAATAATAGTGATAGAAAACAAAGTGAATTGTTTCTCATTTATATTTCAAAATTTATTATCACAAAGTAACAGACAAATTCATCAAACTTTTGTTACATATAAAATTTGATTGGAAAAATTGATCTGAATAAATTATGTCTATCAGTTAGTTATTGTAGCCATTTTTCATTTATAAGATATATTTCAACCCTCACCACAACAAACTACCCATGAAGGTAGTTCAGTTACCGGGAAAAGCACGGACACATTTGTTCAAAACAACCTGCGATATTAATCGCCTTTTTGACTGAAACTATCGAATACACAAATTGAAATTGTTTGAATGATATCGTGTCAAATTTTTGGACAAATATTTTTCCTCGTTTGCGATGAAAGTTCAAGCACATATGAGGAAAATTTCATTGCGATAAAAATTCGAATTTCATTGCGATAAAAATTCCAGGAATGCTACATGGTTCAACGCGTGAAATTCATTTCGGATCCTGGAATTTCTGGATTTTGGTGGAAAAATTTTTTCAACGAGTTTCGTTTGATAATCGTTGTAGAATATTCGAAAAAATCTACGTGTTTCATAGGACGATTACACTGATTGATCTGTATGTAACCGTGAATTCAAGGCAACAACTGACAATCTTTCTTGTGTTTCTGCTTTAATTTAACACTTCTATAACATTTATTAGTCATATTTTTCACCAGAATAGTAGTCTATATCGAAATTTGACAACGTGGGATGAAATAAAATTCAAATCCTTATCATAAAACTTAGACAACAATTATTTAGGCAAATTAAGTCAAAATTTTGAAATGTATAAATTTTTGATAGGCGGCGGGAAGTCACGATAATTAATAAGATTTTCCTTCAATCTTTTGGAAATAGCTTCAATAAGTTGTCATCTTTCTGGATAGCAATTGAAATATATCTCAGATGCAATATCACAACTGTTATTACTTAGAATAAAGCTTTCTAACATATCATATTGCTCGTAATTTTCGTACGACATTCTGACTTTTAGGATTAAATCAGTTAATTTATATTATGACTGAAAGAAATAGTCACACTATGTCATAGATTACACCAGCCTACTTAGAATACGTACAAGAAACGCAAAATCGACTCTACAATATGATACATAGTAAGAAAAGGGAAAAAATATCCGTTCGAACCAAACTACAGCTGACAATGATTCCGATTTATTTTAAAAACATACAACTTTAGGTCATAACTCAAAATTGCATTTTTTCTTTCAAATTTTCTGGGTGCTACTGGATTTTTCAGAAAAAAGTGACTTAAGAATGTAAGAGTTATTATCTCGTAACTTCACAAATAACCATGATATTCACCATTGTCTTGTAGCTAAAAAATCGAACTTGTGTTTATAACTCGAAAACAAAAGAAAAAAGCATATTTTGGTTTTCGACAGTGAATTTTTCTCGAAAAAAGATATTGAGAATGCGCCTTCCATTTATAGCAGGTTTTCACTTTGAAAACCTGCTTATTAAAATGGTTGCGATTAGCAACCATTGGACGACTTTGGACCAAGAAAGTTTTTCGTTTCATGACTTTTTATGATGCTTGGCACCAAAAACTCAATGTCATATCACTCTCTCTCTCTTTCTCTATATATATATATATATATATATATATATATATATATATATATATATATATATATATATATATATATATATATATATATATATATATATATATATATATATATATATATATATATATATATAAGCTTATGTATTTTTGCAGCGTTGTTTACACGCTGGGCGTAATTTTGAGACAATAGGGTTGAAAGTTTGTAAAAAGGTAGTTTCGTATTATATCTTGGATGGGATTGGTTTTGGTTCGAATTAGTTGGGGGTTGACCCCCCTGGGGGAAATAAATCTTGTTTAGACGATAAAAGGCGCAATTTTGTAGCAATAGGGTTGAGAGTTTGTATATAGGTAGTGTTGTATGCTATCTTAAATGGGATTGGTTTTGGTTCGAATTGGTTGGGGGGTTGACCACTCGGGAGAAGAAATAAATCTTGTTTACACGATAAAGGGCACAATTTTGAAGCAATAGGGTTGAAACTCTGTAAATAAGTAGTTTCGTATGATATCTTGGATAAGATTAGTTTTGGTTCGAATTGGTTGGGGGGTTGACCCCCCTGAGAGAAAAATAAATCTTGTTTACACTATAAAGGGCGCATGTTTTAAGCAATAGAGTTGAAAAATTGTAAATAGGTAGCTTCCTATGATATCTTGGTTGGGATTGGTTTTGGTTTGAATTGGTTAGGGGGTTGGTCCCCCAGGGGGAAAATAAATCTTGTTTACACCACAGAAGGCGCAATTTTATAGCAATAGGGTTGAAATATTGTATCTAGGTAGTTCTGTATGATGGGATTAGTTTTGGTTCGAACTGGTTGGAAGGTTGACCCCTCGGGGGAGGAAATAAACATTCTTTACACGATAAAGGGCGTAATTTTGAAGCAATAAGATTGAAAGTTTATGAGTAGGTAGTTTCGTATGATATATTGGATAGGATTGGTTATGGTACGAGTTGCTCGGTGGTTGACCCCCTAGGAAAGGAAATGAATCTTTCACCTTAGGGACCATAGGGTTGAAACTTTGTATGTAGATAGATTCGTATAATATCTTGGATGGTATTTATTTCAAAATAAATTAGTTAGGGGGTCCCTCTGAAGGAGGAAATGAATTTTTGTTTTTAGGATTTGGAACAAAAATCATAATTAAAAGAATAGATTTTGCAAAGTGGAAACGTTTTGAAAACCTGCTTTTTTAATGCAGGTCGCTGTGATAGGGTTTCTTGTATCTCGTATAGTCACTGGGATACCCCAACAAACATCGATATTTGCCCACCCCGTACATACTATACAGTTTCGATATTTTTGCAATGAATTAGTCATGTTTGTCATGTATTAAAAATTTAAATAAAAAAAAATTGATACAACCAAGCTTGTTCTGAACGAACAATATCGAACCGAATAATTAACTCAGCTATTCATTTTTCAAAATAGAATTGTTTCCCTAACAAGCAATTGATATAAAGCGAAATTAAATTATTGGTTTCCATAAAAATTGATTTTGTACTTGATTCTGCTACCAGTTTCAATTAAAGTCGACATTTCGTTGATGAGCTACTGGAATGAATTTCGCAGTCCAGGAACTGAATAGTGAAACAATTTCGATACAACTGCAATTTACATTGCCTGTATATTACGTCCATAGACTGAGGAGAATCGCAATGCTTTGATGTTTTTCAGTGCAATCACTCAATAGAAGCGAATAAATAAATGATGCAGAAATGGAATAACGGATTCCTGGAAAATCTCAATAGAGGAAATTCCAATTTCAGCTTTTCGTGTTTGCTGTCGGAGGTGTCGAGATGCAACAAAAGACGTTTTTTATTTCGGATCTGGTAATTTTCTGCGGATTTATATTGACACTGATTCGTTAACTTGATTAATTCGGCGCCGTCGATAAATGCAGTGAGTATTGGATCGAAATCCAATCAGTTGGACGATTGTAGTTTTGTTGGAATTTTTACAGTCAATAACGTAATTTATTATACAACTATATGATTATTTTGAATTTGAACGTGATTGATAAACAGAAATAGTTCACTAGCACAGCTGACATTCAATTATAAATCATGTTTTTCTCCAAATATGAAGCAGGATTAATGTTGTAACACGAAAATTTAATTCATAAAATATTGAAATATTTTTAGAATGACCCAATTTAAGTTTTTTAAAGAAGTTACTGAGTTATACATATATGTAGAAACGCTAATAGATTTTTAATAACAATAGTAATCTTTGTATTGAGTGCAAGAAATCAGGGTTTTTTCAATGGCCCATAAGAATGTAAATTTTTAGCCGATATCGTCAGATCGTGGCTTAAAAGTCATTCGAATGCGCCATGAAATACTGATTTTAGTCACGAAATACAAACAATATTTTTTGTATAATAGTATAATACTAAGTAATAAAGTACCTAGTACCACAAACAAAACCTGTGAAAAATAAAATGTACAAAATATGTGTGGGACAGCTGGTGAGAGCAAATAAAAAGTTATTATATATTTTTGAAGATTAGTGGGATTCTGCGATCTTTAACGTTAGCAAAATGATCTATAATATCCTCATAAAATTTTTTGTCTTTCGCCAAAAGTTTCACCAATTCCTTTTCAATAGACAACAAACTAATATTTTTCAAACGATTTTGGCTCATTGAATTTCATAAATAAGTTTTTAATTCTCTTAAGAGTGGAAAACGAGCGCTCTACGGAAGCCGAAGTCACTGGGATAGAAACAATTAGACATAAGAGTTTATAAACTTGGGGTAAATCTTGATTCAAATCATTATTAAAAAGGTATTTAATAGTCCTCACATGATTTTCTTTTTGCCCCAAAATTTCATTGTCATTATAAACAACACACAGTTCACTTTTTAGGGCCTTCTTTTCAAAAAAAGTGTATTTGTGACAAAAATTTTTCAAAAGGCTACCTGGAAATTTAGCCGAAAATCCGGTAAACAACTTTTTATTGAGTAAGTCGAAGAAGTGCAGTTCTTTCAAATCATAGAACCTTATTTCTATTTGACCCCTAATAGTATCCAAAATTTCATAAAATATTTGCTTATAGTGAAGCTCCATATGGCCAACTGGCAAAGAAGTATTCCAATTATGAGTATTTATTAAAAGTAATTTTTTTCTAAAAATTAAAATCAATGCAGTCAAGTATGTTTGTCAATATATTCTATGATCTTATGTCAGAGTAAGTGTAACCAAGAAAATATGTTTTTTATTTAACAAACGTCAAATTGAATATTTTGTAAATTATTTCGCGTATTTCACAGATTCTAAGATGGATTAAACTAATATTGCCAGTGATAGCGATTCAAGTTACTTGGAGGACAGTTTAAATAACAAAATTGATATTTCCAATTTAATTTTAAACTGTCAACCATCCACTTCCAACGGAGACATATCTACTAATAATCCCTGCATTTCTGATGAGAACAAGACAATTTCTGGCAACCAACTATCAGCATCGTCGTCCTCGAGAATAAATAT
>JARQZK010001526.1:97500-162500 GCA_030704885.1 Cynegetis impunctata | reverse complement strand
CAAGATATAGTTGAATTGGTTTGTTTTGAATTTTGATTTTGAATTGAAAAAATATGCAAAAATGAATTTTGCAATAATTGCTTATTATTATAACTGAAAAATATATTGTTGCTTTCTCATTGCTGGATTCATAAACTAAGCTGTAAAACTGAGATTATGGCACAATGGGCAAAGCCATTTCGTCAAAAATTAACATTTATTAAAATTGGGAAAATTGTTGTTTGGAGATATTTTCTCTCTTAAAAATGAACTAGTGCACTTAAAGGCATGAACCAAAAACAAAATGTTGAAAAGGAATTATTCTTAAGAACAACTGGTATTTTGAAAGAATTTTACCACGAAATTATTATACAGGATATTTTAAAATTAGGGTTTTACAACAAACTTCTCATTAGCCCTGTATAATGACTAATAAGCCAGCTATCAACGAAAGACTGAATGTGCAAGTTAAAATCAATAATTTTATCTACAGTTTTCTGAGAAAATTTTCAAAATTGAACTATAAATAAAAAAACTATGAGTTTTCCAATATTACCCAATATTAACTTGTTGCTTTTTTTTTGCACCTGACATATATATATATATATATTATGATATATATATATATATATATATATATATATATATATATATATATATATATATATATATATATATATATATAATATATATAATATATATATATATATATATATATATAATATATATATATATATATATATATTTATATAATATATATAATATATATATATATATATATATATATATATATATAATATATTTATATATATATATATATATATATATATATATATATATATATATATATATATATATATATATATATATATATATATTATATATATATATATATATATATATATATATATAATATATTATATATATATATATATATATACATATATATAATATATATATATATATATATATATATATATATATATATATATATATATAAATATATCTATATATATATATTTATATATATACCGGGTGTAAATGAGTGATGGGCCACCCCTAAAACTTTTTAATGGATTTTTCGATTATATTGAAATTTGGGTGGTTTATCTCAGACATAATTTTAAATTTTTTCACATACAAAATCAGTATGGCTGACTTCCGGTTTCACAGAAAAAGATATATAAATTAAAAATTTAAATGGAACACCCTATATATTTTTACATATTTCAATTCTGAGGCTTCAAATAGAAACATTCCATCTGTCGAATGTCAATTCTAGCACCGTTTCAATTTTGTTTTTCATTTTGTTTTTTTTTATCGTAGATGGCTGCGACGTCGTCCAAATCATAGATAATTGATTTAAAATATCGCCCAAAGTAATAATTTTTCAAAAAATTTATTTTCGTGAAGTTTGTTCACGATTAAATTCTTTTTCGAACCAAAACTCAGTTTTTTAAATAGAAACATACATGGGCCACCCTGTATATCTAAAAGCTCCTTCAAATTCCTACAAAATGATTCACACATCCGTTTTCTCAATTCCCAAATAACGAAATAATTATTAAAAATCTTATTCTCATTGGTTCCCTTTGCTCCTGAGATCGACCCTGCTACGAAATATGAAAAAAAAATTTGACAGATGGAATGTATGTATTTGAAGCCTCAGAATTGAAATATGTTAAAATATACAGGGTGTTCCATTTGAATGTTTAATTTTTATATGGTTTTCTGTGAAACCGGAAGTCAGCCATATTGATCTTGTATGTGAAAAAACTCAAAATTATGTCTGAGATAAACCACTCAAATTTCAATAAAATCGAAGAATTCATTAAAAAGTTATAAGGGTGGCCCATCACTCATTCACACCCGGTATATATATATATATATATATATATATATATAAATATATATATATATATATATATAATATATATATATATATATATATAATATATGTATATATACCTATATATATATATATATATATATATATATATTATATATATATATATATATAATATATATATATATATATATATATATATATATATATATATATATATATATATATATATATATATATATATATATATGTATATATATATATATATATATATATATATATATATTATATATATATATATATATATATATATATATATATGCATATAAAAAAATCCAAGATAATTGGAAATGAAGATAAAACTTTCAAAGGTATCCTTATATTGCATTATTTCTTATGCAATCTTCAAGACGCAACTTATTTCCTCATTCGCAAACTCAAGGGACTGAGAAAAATTGAGTAATATCTGCACTTCACCACATAAATTTCGATATTACCCCCAGTGGCTCCGGGCAATAATCATTACCATTTCACATTACGTATCCCACAGGACCCGCTCCTAGTTACTGCAGGTGCAGCGCCGCCGAATATCAGCCGTTAATTCGATTCCGAACGCGGCGTCGGAATAGCGCCGCTACGCCCCTGAGTGTATTGCAAGAAATCGATGTCCAATTTGCATGGAGATCATTCAGTTTTCAAATTAAATTTTCAATGAATCGCCCACCTCATAATCGAGATATAAATCGCCGATATAATGAAAATTTTTGTCGTTTCGAAAACGGATAGCGTCGATGAAAGGCACTAAATATTCATTTCGATATTTTGGAGCTGGAAAATGTAAATGAGGAAATATATTTCATAATGAGTGGGAATATTTATGACTAAAAATTAGTTCTGATGAATTTGATGAAATTGCGGTTTATTGAAATCGATGATCTGGTGTAATTAGTGATTTATGAAATTTCATAACGTATTCGACAATATGATTGTCCCAACAAATACATGAATTCATTCAGTGACCTCGTCGCTATGCTTCAATTTATAACACCTGAATATACAAGATAAAAGAAAAAAATTAATTCGGAAAAATTTAAAATTTTATGGAATCACAACTCTGTATTGAATAATAAAGATAATTTCGAGAAGAAGTAATGCCCATAAATGATGGATTTATTCTAAGTTTATTGAATTTCTAATTTCAGCTTCAGAGAGACGTTCTCTGTATGGAAGAAATCTAGAAAGATCAGTGGACTGTTATGCTTTAGAATATCAAAATAAAATGTATTTTATATTATACCAAAAATAATAACTAACTTTCTCCGATTCTGTTGATATATATTCTTTCAATGAAAAGAGTATTATCGGGAAGGATTGAGGAAAGACAAGGAAATGAAGTAGTTAAGGATCAGCACCTAAAATCTACGAATTCCATTCTTTTTGAGATTAACTCTAGGTAACTATACGGTGGCAACTATATAAGAGCAATTTGAAGGGAGCTGTTTGATCTGAACTGATTATACTGAATTAAAAAAAATGAATGCTACGTAGCGATATCGATTTATATCCCGTGTGGCGGCTCCTAGAAACTATCAATATAATGGCATACATATATAATTCAATAGTTCTTGGCAAGATGTTTCTAACGGTGTGCCACTTTTGGTGGTCCATTTCTTCCCTGGAGTAAGACAACCCTCCAAAGGATCCACTGCTTTGTTTCGCACGAGTTTTTTTCCTATCTTGAACAAAATACACCCTTATGATTACACTTCATCAAGGAGATTTAGTTATATTTAGATGGAAAAAGTTTGGTGCTCTTGGTCGGGTGCTGCAATTTGTCAGAATATAGCCCAGAGACTTTAAACTTGGCCATATAGATTTCCCATATGTTGCCCCTAATACAACAGTTATACCCACCTAAGGTGGGTCCTATCTCGGCCAAATAGATTGTTGATAATTGGTTTTTCGATCGAAATTCAATGATATAAAAAGCACTCTAAACAAGGCCTGACGAATTGTAGGTGGATAGATGTTGCTTAGCAAGGAAAGCCAGTAGGTGGTTGTTGGTTGGATTGTTCGAGTTATTAGTCGCAAGGTGTGGTTCATCTGGACACCGATCAAGTTAGTGTGGCAGCTGTTTAGCCATATTGGAGCATAATACTCAACTGTTTAGAAAACCAGCGCGATAATGCAGGATAATCTAGAATTACCTGTACAGGAAGATATACCTACTATACGACGGAATGAACTCCGCTCCAGAAATCTACCGTTATGACAAGCAGAAAAACTAGCTGCTGATAATGTTGAAATAAGAAACCTATGGAACCAACAATGTCGATTTATTGTAAATCTCGAAGAGCGAAAGTGGTTTGAAAGATACTGCAGGCACAGAACTCAATAGGAAACTGTGGGTCCAACTAAACATGGAATCTCCAGAATATGATTGCGGAGCTCCAAACCAGACAATCAGGCACATTAGTGGGGACTGCCCCTTACAATATGACATAAAGGCTGATGATACAGCGCCGACATGGATTAGCACCTTAGATTTTAATATCTAGTAAGTCTTAAATGTTCTACATATGTATGAGTGTATATTGTTTGTTATATACCTCTACTTTCGTGCTTATACTGCATGTATGACATACGAATGAATAAATAAAATATGAAAAGCTAGACATTTCATAGAACAAGAGAAACTGTGGATGAGATTAATTGGACGAGGGTTGAGTAACTTCGTCAGAAGAGTCAAGAGGCATGCAATTATACCAAGGGATATGCAACTATGTGAAGGAGAATACAACTATATATTCTTGTCGTGATATGATTCCGAAAACGATGAAATACATCTAGTGTTTTTGGTATTTATAACTAGAATACTTTGTAACGTTTTTTCTCATTTATACTATATTAATGCGTTTTCAATAGTTTAATCTTACTCGAGCACCTTTCGTATTTCCTTAAGCAAAATACTAATCTACAACATTTTGTTTCCTTTGCTAGCTTTTTTAAGTACTTTGCCTTATGTATGGGCAGAGAATTGGCAAATCATAGTTTAGAATTGGCAAGTACATCAACTGATATGCAACTATGTGAAGGAGTGTACAACTTGAAGAATAGCTTCTAGTGTGTCATGATATAATTCCAAAACCGAAGAAACACATCCATTGGTTTTAGTATTTACAATCTGAGTACTTTGTTAAATTTTGTCTCATTCATCCTTTGTTAATGGTTTTCCCAAATTCACAAAAGGACCACACAGATTTATGTACCTATTGGAATGTGGACTAAACAACGTTGTCCAAATTGAATTGAATTCCATTTCAAGTGTGAGAATTTTCGCTTGCATAGAAATCTTTCTCAATTGTACTCATAATGATATTTAGCGAAAAGTAGAAGGCGTTGCGCTGATAAGGTTGTGCAAAGCACATGAGTGCGGTATAGATGAATGTAGTGGAGGCAGTTAGTCACCACCGCACGGCAGGTAGGAACAGGTCACTCTAAACAAGAAAAACCATACACTATAAAGACAATACTATATAATTAGGAACAAAAAATAAGTAGAAGCTGTGAAGAAAAAATTGCTCGGAAACTTGATGTTATTCCTAACAACATTATCTATCGTCCTATTACCGACATGTCAGACAATCTGAAAATCGACCAAATTCATCGGTTTTCACAGCTGATAACCTAGTTTCATATCTCGATGAATTTCCAAAAATATAAAACTTGGCTCAACTTACATTTGTTAGGTTAATTTCAGAGCCAAGGAACATTTTTACTATTTTTGAACTTCTGCTTCACGGATATATTTTGTCTGGTCAGTGAATTTGTACAGTCAAATAAACGAGATTATTCAAAATATTCGAACACTGGTATCTATATAATGATTGTGTCAGAGCATGAGATTTTCAAGACTCTTACAAGTAAAGTCCACACATTCATTCGATCGGTACTATGTTGTAGAAAAATGCCAGCAAATTCACATGCCACTCTTAAAAGTGCTGTAAGAGTTGTAAACTCAATGCTGGTCCATGTAACAAATTCAAAAACGTTTGCAGACATTTGAGAAGAGCTTGGCGAATTGAATATTTGTGTTAAAAGATGAGAATAATATGTTTTGGTTACGCAATAGTACAATGATCATAAACCAATGCTGAAAAAACTTAGTAAGCTGATTTTGGGACCTAAAGGTTAAGGTATAGCCATTTCTACTTAGAAGAAAAAATTTGAAAGAAAAATGAAAATATTACCGTCTTGACACCTTTAATTGATGAGTGTAAAGATAATCAGTTTTCAAATCTGAAACTTTCTTTAGAAACGACATTTTCTGCATTCAACGAAGAAGAAATGCCACTTGCATAATCTGTTGGCAGAGTAACGTAGTTATATTTTTTATGAAGTTAATTGTTCGTGAAGTTAACCCACAATAACTTTCATTTATTCAGCAACATAACTTGAAGAAAAATAATGATTCTTATGCTAAGTAGGATTACCAGTATCATATTTTTTTGATTTCATAGCTTCAGTTTCTCTGAATTTGTCCTCATAATTTTCACAATAATGAGGAAAAAAGTTCATTAACGAAGCTGAGTTATCCATATATCATATGCAGAAGACAGATCCACATTTATATTTATTAAATCATAAATTTTCTGCTTTTTATGAAAGATGAAAGGAAGAAGTTAATAGGAGTGTTGCACGTAATATAATTGAAAAATAATGAACTTTCTAGTTTATTAACTGTAAATTCATTAATTTCCTTCTTGTAGTAAGCACTAGCATTCACAAAGTGAATAACAAATTATGTTTACCTTGGTTTGAATTTATGCAAGCAAAATAATACGGGTAATTTATATGCAAATATCTGGATGCCTAATCGTGTTCAACTCTTGCAAGGTTGAAACATTAATATAACTGAAATATTAAGTGTTTTCGAATTCTTCAAAATATAACATTACCGTAATTGTCTAATTTTTATGGAAAACTGTGTCTCTGCTATAATAATATATGAGGCTTTTTGCATTTATTTCAAAGTCAATTATTCAATATGCTCACTATCTAATGGAAATTGACATATAATAAAGAACGATACATTGGTTTCAAAGTAGATAACGTTTTTCAGATTTCTTCAACAGTTACTCAAAAATGAGGTTATTATGCATAGTTTAAAAGAATGCGTGGGCAGCAGGGCTCCATCACAAAGATCTTAAATGCTTAAGTCAAATTGAAGGAAGGGAGTAAAATCATGATATTCCAGAAACATATGAAATTTCCATATTAAAATGGCAGCTGTTATATACCTTTCTCGTTTGAAAATTTATGACAGTTTTGTTTTGCCTCAAATACAATAGCATACCATATCTCAGCTCATTTTCCCTAATATATATATATATATATATATATATATATATATATATATATATATATATATATATATATATATATATATATATATATATATATATATATATATATTTATATATATATTTATATGTATATATATATATATATCTATATCTATATATATATATATATATATATATATATATATATATATATATATTATATATATCTATATATATATATATATATATTTATATATATTTAAACTCTTGATTTATACCTGCATTCATTCTAAGAGATATCAATTATTGGTATAACAGGTTTATTTCAAACATTACATTTTGAAATTAAAATTCACAGGACGTTTCAATGGAGTTTCCATCTTCATCAGCTAAAATCGGGATAAAATACAAGTCAAATGCTTGAATATAAAACATATATACACATACACAAAAATAAAATAAAATAAATTGTATCTCACCAGAATGTTCGTCGGTAGTTGTCACAATACTACTTGACTATCGAATCTCTGTTTACCCGATGTATAATCGTTCATGCGTATAGAGCTCATGTATTACAATAATGGGCCATATATCGAACTTAGGCCCTTTATATCTATTTGGTTGTTAACTGTGTTGTTTTGGTTCGTTTGTATAAAAATCATTTCTAAGATTTCGCGTTTTTTTCTATCGTTAGTATGTGTGTTTCATCGTAATCGAAATCATGTCTTTCTGATTGTTTGTGTGTGTTCAGTGCAGTGTTCGCTGTTTTGGCATATCTGTGGGCTTTTAGTCTATCTTGTAGACGTTGTGAGTTCTGTCCGATATATACTTTATTGCAATCTTTGCAGGGAACGCTGTATACTACGTGGGATATCTTTTCTGTTGGAATTTTGCTCTTTAAGTTGGTGTAGAGTTGTTTTATCTGATTCTGAGGTTATGCGCTATCTGTATACTGAACGGTTTTAAAATGTTAGTTATTTTCGTGGTCAGGTATGTGATGTATGGAATAGGTACATATACAGATAAAAAAATATACGTACCTATTTCATACATCACATACCTGACCCCGAAAATAACTAACATTTTGAAACCGTTCAGTATACAGGTAGCGCATCAACCTCAGAATCAGATGAAACAACTCTACACCAACTTGAAGAGCAAAATTCCAACAGAAAAGAAATCCCACGTAGTATACAGCGTTCCCTGCAAAGATTGCCATAAAGTATATATCGGACAAACCTAACAACGTCTACAAGATAGACTAAAAGCCCACAGATATGGCAAAACAGCGAACACTGCACTGAACAAACACAAACAATCAGAAAGACATGATTTCGATTACGATGAAACACACATACTAACGATAGAAAAAAACTTAAAATCACGCGAAATCCTAGAAATGATTTTTATACAAAAGAACCAAAACAACACATTTAACAACAAAATAGATATAAAGGGCCTAAGTTCGATATATGCCCCATTATTGTAATACATGAGCTCTATACGCATGAACGATTATACATCGGGTAAACAGAGATTCGATAGTCAAGTAGTATTGTGACAACACCGACGAACATTCTGGTGAGATACAATTCATTTTATTTTATTTTTGTGTATGTGTATATATGTTTTATATTTAAGCATTTGACTTTTATTTCATCCCGATTTAAGCTGATAAAGATGGAAAATCCATTGAAACGTCCTGTGAATTTTAATTTTAAAATGTAATGTTTGAACTAAACCTGTTATACCAATAATTGATATCTCTAATATATATCTATATATATATATATATATATATATATATATTTCTTTTTCCGGTATATACTAGTATCTTTACTAGCTATCATCGAACCAAATGAGCTGAAATTTGGTATCGAGACAGAACGGAACTTTCAAAATTTGGATGAATTTGACATACAGCTACCATTTTACGTAGAATTTTCTTGTTTTTCCATGGTTTTTGAAAATTTGTTCATTATACAGATTTTTCTTCTAATAAAATGAACTATTTTCTGATTTTTATTATGATTTGATATAAAAGCATGGTTCTCCAATGAGAGATGCATTTGGCGATTCACTATTGTATCATCAAAATGGAATATTTTAAAATAATTAGGTATTTCGGTTAGCCATTAAAGTGTGGTTTTTTAAGCCATGATTAATTCCATTTGAATCGTATCTCGTCGTGATGCACACGAAAAATTATCTGTGACGGAGCTCTGCTGCACACGTTTTCATTTTCTTTCAGGCGCTCAAAATATCTACAATTATAGTAATATTTAAACATTGACATCACCACTAAGAATTGCAGCTTGACGAGCATTTCAACGCTAAGAAACACATCATTAACAGAGAAGGATAAGTTGATTTCAATTAGAAATTTTGCATTGAATACAAATTTGCTTTGAGCCTGTGGATCGTAAAGCGTTAGATAATCAACAGATGGAACGGAGCAGTAACGAACAAATACTGCCTTCAGATGCTCGAAATGGAGAATTTGGGGAATCAGAATAACGATCGTATGCTCGTCTCTATTGAGCTCTAATTATTATCGCAAATATCATACACGGGAGAGTTAGGATTACCTTTCGACGAATGAGAGCGAGAGAGTGTTAGGCCAAGCTACAGAATTTAGAGTGAGCATTTTGTGCAAAAAGTGTTAGAAGAAATTCAGCTCCGCCATTGTTTGTAAAATAGTTCCACATGATATAGTGATATGTTTTTCACTCGACTTTATTATTTATGTCTTTGTTATTAACAATTTTATGCAAAAAATCGCGTTTTTTAGTTTTTTTGCTAATAAAATTGAAACTGTCAGGGTAATCGTGATAGTGTCAATAGACTTATTGTAGAAAATGAGAAGACAAAGAAAATGAGAGGTCGGACGACTCGATCAGACCCTTAGTCTAAGGAAAAATCGGAAAAAACCGGCCAAAATGCAGTTTTTTCAAAAATTTATAACTCGCTAATTTTTTGAGTTGAAGCGTAGATCCTCCGGTTAGTATTATTTATCAATATAAACTTTATTTGTGCGAAGAGCAGGAACTGTCCGATGCATAGTTTTTGATCTGTGGTCATTTGAATATTTTACTATGCAATTTTCCAACAGACCTGAATGAGACAGGTATAGTCCGATTTCAATTAACAAAAAAGATTTTGAAAGTAGAATTCTCATAGTCCAAAACTTTCATCTTGGTTTCACATGAAAAGGCTGAGAAATATGTTAAAAATAAAGCTGAACATGACGAAAAAGGGCCGAGCGCGTGAGAATAGTTGAAGAGTGGGGGGTAGAGCAGCAGGCAAGGATAAGCACGATATTAGAAAGCGTCAGCATTTTGAACATGACTGTTATTTCTCGGCCGTTTTTCGTCATGTTCAGCTTTATTTTTAACATATTTCTCAGCATTTTCATGAAAAACCAAGATGAACGTTTTGAAATATGAGAATTCTACTTCCGAAATTTTTTTTGTAAATTGAAATCGGACTATAACTGTCGGATTCAGGTCTGCTGGAATATAGCATAGTAAAATATTCCAATGACTACAGATCAAAAACTATGCATCGGACAGTTCCTGCTCTTCGCACAAATGAAGTTTATATTGATAAATAATACTAACCGGAGGATCTACGCTACAACTCAAAAAATAACCGAGTTATGAACTTTTGAAAATACTGTATTTTGGCCGGTTTTTTTCAATTTTCCCTTATACGAAGGGTCTGATCGAGTTGTCCGACCTCTCATTTTTTTCGTCTTTTCATTTTCTACAATAAGTCTATTGACACCATCACGGTTACTCTGATAGTTTCAATTTTGTAAGCAAAAAACTAAAAAAAAAACACAATTTTTTGCATAAAATTGTTAATAACAAAGATATGAATAATAAAGTCGCGTGAAAAACATATCACTATATCATGTGGAACTATTTTACAAACAATGGCGGAGCTGGTTTTCTTCTAACACTTTTTATATGAAAAAATCTCTGTAGCTTGGCCTATGTATGCTTGTAGCTGATATTGCAAACGATGTATCAAGTTATGAAATGGTAGACATATAATTGTTTCTTTATATCCGATTCAATAAAACTTATTATAAGTCACTACACTTGACATTACTTCCACACTTTCCCCCAAAATAATTATTTCAGTCTGTAAGTTCAGAACATTTGGAACGAACTTCCTTATGATAAATTACACTCGAGATACGTGGCAAATGAAAGATAGACCAAAAAATGTGTACAACTTCGATCGTCACGACTGAATTGCGAAATGTGAGCGTAGGATATATTAATATATGCAATCTATCACTAATCCGGAACACAAGTTAAAGTTGTGAACGGAAGAAGTGATGTAAGCTTAGTTCAGGGGAAACTAATATAATAATAATAATAATAATAATGCAGATTCCATGCTCTATCAGGGTATATAGAAAGACATAATGGGGCGCTCCGAATTCTCTACTTCCATCTGAGAGAAGTTTATAGTCTAGACAAAGAACCAGTGCTACCATATGTTTTACTAGAAATTGATAGAGCTCGCATATACTGGAACTATGCTTTTCCAACAACTCGGCAGATGCATGAAATAGAGCTAGATATAGTACTACTGGAGCTCAGAGGATTGTTTGTTGTCAGTTTTCGTCCCCTGCCGAAAATAATGTGGTGAATAAAGAAGAACAGAAAAAGGAAAAAATACAAAGATTTTATGTTCGAGCTGAGGACACTATACCCAGGGCATAAAGTTAGGATGGTCCTACTTATCATAGGTTGTCTAGGCGGAATGAGAGCTAACTATGTGACAGAGTTTGGTTTGAATCACATGAGTATTTTACCTTAGTTCCTTGATAATGAAGACAGTGTATAATTATCTGTGTTTGTAGAATTCGGCCATTATTTACTTAGCATCTGATGAAGACGTAGTATTTCGAAAAGAGCTTCATCTTTACATAGTATAAAATGAAGTCGCTTCCGCTGTCTGTTGGCTTAGATCGTTTAAACTACTGAACGGATTTTGATGCAGTTTTTAGCAATAGATGTAGTGATTCAGGAGGAAGGTTTATATGTATAAAACGTATATATTATATTACAGAAAAGCTGAAAAATATATTTTTCTGCACCTTAATCGCAACCGCTGGCTAAACCTCAAGAGATAGATCAAATTAATGTAATACGGAATTGTATATCTTAAAAAAATTGATAGAAAAGTCTGCAAAGGTATAAATTTATCTCCTGAGGATAACCCACAGTCATCATTTTCATCTTTCACATATTACATGAAAAATATGAGATATTTATTTATGTTATACAAAACAGTTTTAATCCTTATCTAATTAAATACATTACATAGGTTGTACAATTCATGTAGATCAAAACTGACCTCAACAGCATTTCATCAGAATTAATATCTTAGTTTAGAAGATATAAGAGATTTAAAAAGCAGAGGTATAGCGACTGGCGGGCGTACGTTTCATCGCGGTTGGAAGCGGTCGTCGAGCGCGGGGTGTGCCGATGCCGTGTGCCTATAAATAGCCCATGGATGGCAGCTCGTGCACCAAGCTAGTTAGTCGAGTACTTAGCGTACGCTGGCTAGTATTTGGGAGGTCTCGGGTTCAAATCCCGGGACCGACTGGTCTGCCATGAGTTTTTTTCAAAGGTTTCCTCATGGTAATGTAAGTCACTGCTTGAAAACCTACAAGGCGAATTCTGGGCCAGTATTAATCCTCTGAACCCTAACCACACTTCCTATGTTCCATAAATATTCCATCTCACCTATTCTTAATATACTTGTACATACAAGTGTATCCTCTGATCTGGCTGAAGGAGTTAATCCCAAACTCAAGCTGCCCGCCTCCCTGACACATACTTCAGGGAGGAATGAAACACGTGTGTTTCCTTTTCTCTTTTTTCCGCGCGGGCGTATCGTTCGACAGAGATAGGAATGGGTATCGCACGCATCGAGGTCCGCGGTTTTATATTTTCGCGAAAGGCACTACAGATATATAGTCACGATTTATATGGCAGAACAACATTTGCCGGGTCAGTTGGTGCATTATAATTCAAATATTCCTGGAGATTGTTACTAATTCCATTACGAGTAGTAGTATTTACAATTACCGGCCTAATAATTTGATATCATTCTTTTTGAATTCACATCAATTCATTTGGCAAAGACGACTCACGAGCAGAACGAAACATCGAAGTTTCAGACATCCCTTATGTATAATAGTGAGCAGGCGCCTGATTACACCCCAGCCGTGATGTTACGTGAAGACGTGAAACTTTCAGATGAGTGGTAAAATCAAGGCTTGGGGGCGAAATGTTCCGAAAAGAGGTAGCAGATGTAATTTCCGCGTAGCCTACATTAACACTTGAAACTAGCGCGAGGGGTGATAGAGCCGAATTATTGGATTTACTCGTCTTGATAATTAGCAGACTGGGACAGGAGTTTGCCCAATACTTTTATAAATCCAATTACCGGTTTAAGATTGGATTTCGCAACGAGTATGTCTTTTGGAAAACTCTCCACTAGTGATTGAGGAAATGACGGGGAACGCCTTCCCAATACTTTCGTTAAAGTATATGCTGATTGAAATCCAGTACTATTCAAGATAATAAAAATGTTTGAGTTGATACATGGTGCTTAATTTGATTTCAAGTTGTAACGAATTATATAAACCTGAACATATTTCCCTACAATGGAATTTAATTTTGAAATATTTTTTGAATATTTGTAAAATCCCTACAAACATGGAATAATAAGAAAAATACCTAGAGTATCACATCTGAAGGCCTACCTGCCTCAGAACCAACTTGGATTTTGTAATATAGCTGAAAACTTTCGTATTTATCAGTATATGAAACTCGAATAATCTTCATAATGTATATATATATATATATATATATATATATATATATATATATATATATATATATATATATATATAATCTCTTTTTTTCATTTAAATACTGTTAAAGTTCTTATTATTTTCTTAATGAAGAATGGACGGTGAAAGTGATTAAGTAGAAGCTGAAGAAAGCGATGATGAATCCAGGATACTTTCAATGAATATTAAAATATGACTACCTATAATATTAGTGTATGATGTAGATAAAGTCAAGAATTGGTTATGATTTTCAAGAATAATTACCTTTTTTTATAATGATAATCAATAATCGAAATGAATAATTAAGGGTAAAAAAATTTTCATCTTGATAGCTCATCACTTTAGCCATCTACATTCCTAACCGACCTACTGCTTCTGAAAGATTTTAGGGATGAACATAAACTAATTTTGTTAACTTCAAAACAGAAACATGTAATATAAATTCATATTGTCAAGTTGCATTGTGAGAACTTTGATTGAATTATAAAATTATACTTCATATCAAATAACTGCATCCAATTAAGAACTTTCTGAGGAAAATTATACTTATTGGAACGAAGTCCCTTACGGCAGGTTTGGAGGAGATAGGAATTTCGGTGCAGGACCAAACTGAAAAATATGCGAGACTAAAAGAGTGACGAAAGTCACGCTCTTAGTTAAAACAAGTGAATATTTTATACCTTTCTCTTTCTACCTCTTTCTTTCCGTCCTCCCATCCCTTCTCTTCCTGATCCCACTCCGCCACGTCAATCGCCAATGCATTATATGTACTCCTTAATTCATGTACAAGCAACTCGAAAACGTCAGATGTGAAACATCGAAATAATTTTGTAAAAGTTATATGCATAAAAGAACAGATTACGATAGGTATCAGATATGGCATAATGAAATGATACAGCTTTACAAATTTGTTCCATAAAATAATGACTACGTATTGTAGGTTTACATTCAATAATAAAGAGTGGCGATACGTTATCCTCTCGTTATATACACTCTTGCGTCTAATTTTAACATTGCGTTGACGACCGAGTGGTCTAAGTACTGAGCCCTGGTGTGCCGTATTTCTGGGTTCGAATCCTAGTAGCAGCTCTAAGCCCCATATTTCAATATATATTAATTAATTCAACTTGGATCAGTATAAGTTATCATTTCTGTCGTGCGCCCCGACACGCACATGTTCCGTTATCGCAAATTGTGGTCCTTCTATATTATCCGAAGGAACTTCGTTCCTACCTGGTGTCCCATGACATAGTTTTTCTTGTTTTACTAGTTATTTATCTAAAATATAATCATTAACAGAAACAAAGCTTGAATTTACTACGTTTATTATTACAAAATACTTGGAAAAATATAACAGTGCGATTGCAATTTCGGTCACTAGACCATCATTGGGCAGATTAAGTTAAGAACTGAACTCAATCTGTCCGATGATGGTAAGTATTTTTGTGATAATAAACGTAGTAAATTCATGTTTTGTTTCTGTTCGTCATGTTATCACGGATCGACGGATTCCATCAACTGTTATAATCATAAAGATAATCGTAACTTTTCGGTTTCATCGACGTCGCTCTTTTTCTACTGAAAGACTATGGAACTGTGAAGGTTTCGTTTAGTTAATCAAGGGCTTTTTGCAGTCCCATTCAGTATTTATGACAGATACTTAAAAAGTCTTCGAGAGCGGAAAGTTCACTGCTTTTTCAAGTTTACAGCATTTGGACACTGATGAAGGTTGCGAAAAACTGGAGAAAATGACATTGGAGTAGGGAGATTGGAAATAAATTCAACATGTCCACTTGGGTCAAATTTTGCAGCTATTGGATTTTGATGAAAAAGAGATGTGAAACTTTTACGCAAGTACATTCTCTTTGATGAAATTTGAAAGGAACTGAAATACAGAACAATTTCAGAATGAAATTATATATACATATATATGTATACAAAAAAGAAAAAAGAATGGTCAGATTGTTCTTCAACTTGAGAAAACAAGAGTCGTATAAACCATATTTCAAGAAATATAGCTTATTAACAGTTCCATGTATTTACATGAATAAATTATTAACATTTATAAAGGTGATCAAACTTCAGTACCCTAAAAATTCGGATTACCATAATAACTTGACTAGAGAATCAAATAAAATAATGAGTACTAGATATTCATGAAACAAAAAAATTCGAACATTTGCCAATATATACTGAAAAAAGACTCATGAAAAAATTGCCAAATAATATTATAAATTCACCAATAACAGCTTTCTGAAGAAAAATAAAAGATATTTTTTTGAACGATGCGTGCTATTCATACCCAGAGTACATAATGTGAATCGGTGTAGTATTTCTAGTACTTTTTTATATTTGTTTCAGATTTGTGTTTATATATATATATATATATATATATATATATATATATATATTTATATATATATATATAATTTTATATATATATATATATATATATATATATATATATATATATATATATATATATATATATATATATATATATATATATATAAACACAAATCTGAAACAAATATAAAAAAGTACTAGAAATACTACACCGATTCACAAAACTAAATTTGATTTTACTACGTTTATTATCACAAAATATTTTGAAAAATATAACACTACGATTGCAATTTCGGTCACTAGACCATCATCGGGCAGATTGAGTTAAGAACTGAATACAAAATAATTATAGATTTGCGCTTACGGGTGGGAAAGGATTATTGTAGGTACCTGAATAGACAAGAGGAACATATTTCAAGAAGGGCTAATCGAGTGAATTTCACAAATTGGTACAATACAATGTTCTTAGAAAAGTCATTATTGTTTAAATACACTAAATATAGGAGAATATATCAAGTCAATCTGGTCGTTCAGCAAGATATCTTTTGCATTATTATTGAGTTTAAAAATTTCTAATGATTCTAAGTAAGTAAGTTTGGTTCCTTTCGGTAATTTGTGCATGATTTGAAAATTATCTATTTGTGGAAATGGGTGGTGGTTTTCACGGCAATGATTTGAAAACGTTGAATCCGTTTTATTTTTCAAAAAAGATTGTTGGTGTTCTTTAAATCTTGTCTTGAACGATCGACCAGTCTGACCTATATATACTCCTTTACATACAGGACAAATCAACTTATAAACTCCTGAACTTTCAAATTTTGAAGTGATATCTTTGGCATTGAATAAAAATCCTGAGAGTTTTGTCTTAGGTTTGAAAGCAATTTTAATATTACATTTAGGTATGACATTAGCAACTTTTTCTGTTAGAGGACCAAAATATGTTAAAGATGTAAAATTTTTCGATTTTTCTACTTTTAATTGGGGATATATGCTGTTGTACGCTAGTTGATTATGTTTCTTGTTTACTATTTTATCTATGAAACTTGTATGAAAACCATTATTTGACGCAATTAGTTTTATAGTCGAAATTTCTTTCGCTAAATTTGTTACGGATAATGGAATTGAAAACGCTCTGTGGATCATTGAATTAAAAGCTGAATGTTTATGGGAAAGAGGATGATTTGAATCCGACGGAATACATATATCCGTGAAAGTTGGTTTTCTATATATATATCGAAACTCAAAGTATTATTATTATGAAAGATAGTTAAATCCAAGAAGTTTATTTGTCGATCCAATTCTTTTTCAATTTTGAACTTTATATTTGGGTGAATGCTATTAATATAATTCAAAAATTGATCTAATTGTCTCGCGGTGCCCTTAAAACAAGCAATTACATCATCAACGTATCTATGCCAAAAACTTATATGCGATGCTTTTGTAGAATTGAATATTATGTTCTCTATATGTGACATGAAAATGTCTGCAATAAGCGGACTTAAGGGGGAACCCATAGCCAGCCCACTAGATTGTTCAAAAATTTTGTTATCAAACTGGAAGTAATTTTGACTAAGACATATATCTAATAAGAAAATGATATCATTTATTTTAATAATATCCATAGTGGATTGTTGCAAAATATCTAAGACAAGTGATTCACATTATGTACTCTGGGTATAAATAGCACGCATCGTTCAAAAAAATATCTTTTATTTTTCTTTAGAAAGCTGTTATTGGCGAATTTATAATATTATTTGGCAATTTTTTCATGAGTCTTTTTTCAGTATATATTGGAAATGTTCGAATTTTTTTGTTTTATGAATATCTAATACTCATTTATTTGATTGTCTAGTCAAGTAATTATGTTAATCCGAATTTTTAGGGTACTGAAGTTCGATCACCTTTATAAATGTTAATAGTTTATTCATGTAAATACATGGAACTGTTAATAATCTATATTTCTTGAAATATGGTTTATACGACTCTTGTTTTCTCAAGTTGAAGAACAATCTGACCATTCTTTTTTCTTTTATGTACATATATATATATATATATATATATATATATATATATATATATATATATATATATATATATATATATATATATATATATGTATATATATATTTTCATTCTGAAATTGTTCTGTATTTCAGTTCCTTTCAAATTTCATCAAAGAGAATGTACTTGCATAAAAGTTTCACAACTTTTTTTCATCAAAATCCAATAGCTGCAAAATTTGACCCAAGTGGACATGTTGAATTTATTTCCAATCTCCCTACTCCAATGTCATTTTCTCCAGTTTTTCGCAACCTTCATCAGTGTCCAAATGCTGTAAACTTGAAAAAGCAGTGAACTTTCCGCTCTCGAAGACTTTTTAAGTATCTGTCATAAATACTGAATGGGACTGCAAAAAGCCCTTGATTAACTGAACGAAACCTTCACAGTTCCATAGTCTTTCAGTAGAAAAAGAGCGACGTCGATGAAACCGAAAAGTTACAATTATCTTTATGATTATAATAGTTGATGGAATCCGTCGTTATTGAGTGATAATTTAACATTACGAACATAAACAAAACATGAATTTACTAAGTTTATTATCACAAAAATACTTCGAAAAATATAACACAGCGATTACAATTTCGGTCACTAGACCATCATCGGCAGATTGAGTTGAGTTCTTAACTTAATCTGCCTAATGATGGTCTTGTGACCGAAATTGCAATCGAAGTGTTATATTTTTCCAAAAAAAATTTTGTAATAATAAGGCTAGTAAATTCAGGTTTTGTATCTGTTAATGATTATATTTTAGATAAATAACTAGTAAAACAAGAAAAACGATGTCATGGGACACTAGTTTGGAACGAATTTCCTTCGGATAATACAGAAGGACCACAATTTACGAAAACGGAACATGTGCGTGTCGGGGCGCATGACAGAAGTGATAACTTATACTGATAGGCCAAGCTACAGAGATTTAGAGTGAGCATTTTGTGCAAAAAGTGTTAGAAGAAAACCAGCTCCGCCATTGTTTGTCAAATAGTTCCACATGACATAGTGATATGTTTTTCACTCGACTTTATTATTTATGTCTTTGTTATCAACAATTTTATGCAAAAAATCGCGTGTTTTTTAGTTTTTTGCTCATAAAATTGAAACCATTAGAGTAATCGTGATGGTGTCAATAGACTTATTGTAGAAAATGAAAAGACGAAAAAATGAGAGGTCGGACGACTCGATCAGACCCTCAGTCTGAGGAAAAATTGGAAAAAACCGGCCAAAATGCAGTTTTTTCAAAAGTTCATAACTCGGTTATGTTTTGAGTTGTAGCGTAGATCCTCCGGTCAGTATTAGTTATGGATATGAACTTATTTTGTGCGAAGATCAGGAACTGCCCGATGCATAGTTTTTAATCTGTGGCCATTTGATTATGTTACTATGCAATTTTCCAGCAGACCTGAATGCGACAGGTATGGTCCGATTTCAATTTACATAAAAGATTTTGAAAGTAGAATTCTCATAGTTCAAAACTTTCATCTTGGTTTTTCATAAAAACGCTGAGAAATATGTTGAAAATAAAGCTGAACATGACAAAAAACGGCCGAGCGCGTGAGAGTAGTTGAAGAGTGGGGGTTTACAATTATTATCTGACAACGATTAAAAATTACTGTCACATTCAAAATGCCGACGCCTTCGAATGTCGTGCTTCTCCTTGCCTGCTGCTCTACCCCCACTCTTCAACTACTCTCTCGCGCTCGGCCGTTTTTCGTCATGTTCAGCTTCATTTTTAACATATTTCTCAGCGTTTTTATAAAAACCAAGATGAACGTTTTGAACTTTGAATTCTACTTTCAAAATCTTTTTAGTAAATTGAAATCAGACCATATCTGTCGCATTCAGGTCTGCTGGAAAATTGCATAGTAACATAATCAAATGGCCACAGATCAAAAACTATGCATCGGATAGTTCCTGCTCTTCGCACAAATAAAGTTTATATTGATAAATAATACTAACCGCAGGATCTACGCTACAACTCAAAAAAAAAACCGACTTATGAACTTTTGAAAACACTGCATTTTGGACGGTTTTTTCCAATTTTCCCTTAGACTAAGGGTCTGATCGAGTCGTCCGACCTCTCATTTTCTTCGTCTTTTCATTTTCTACAATAAGTCTATTGACATCATCACGATTACTCTGATAGTTTCAATTTTATAAGCAAAAAACTAAAAAACACGCGAGTTTTTGCATAAAATTGTTAATAACAAAGACATAAATAATAAAGTCGAGTGAAAAACATATCACTATATCATGTGGAACTATTTTACACACAATGGCGGAGCTGGTTTTCTTCTAACACTTTTTACATGAAAAAATCTCTGTAGCTTGGCCTATGATCCAAGTTGAATTAATTAATATTGAAATATCGGGCTTAGAGCTGCTACTAGGATTCGAACCCAGAAATACGGCACACCAGGGCTCAGTACTTAGACCACTCAGTCGACAAAGCAATGTAAAAATTAGACGCAAGAGTGTATATTACGAGAGGATAACGTATCGCCACTCTTTATGATTGAATATAAACCTACAATACGTAGTCATTATTTTATGGAACAAATTTGTAAAGCTTTATCATTTCATTATGCCATATCTGATACCTATCGTAATCTGTTCTTTTATGCATATAACTTTTACAAAATTATTTCGATGTTTCACATCTGACGTTTTCGAGTTGCTTGTACATGAATTAAAGAGTACATATAATGCATTGGCGATTGACGTGGCAAAAGGATCAGGAAGAGAAGGGATGGGAGAACGGAAAGAAAGAGGGAGAAAGAGAAAGGTATAAAATATTCACTTGTTTTAACTAAGAGCGTGACTTTCGTCATTCTTTTAGTCTCGCATATTTTTCAGTTTGGTCCTGCACCGAAATTCCTATCTCCTCCAAACCTGCCGTAAGGGACTTCGTTCCAATAAGTATAATTTTCCTCAGAAAGTTCTTAATTGGATGCAGTTATTTGATATGAAGAATAATTTTATAATTCAATCAAAGTTCTCACAATGCAACTTGACAATATGAATTTATATTACATATTTCTGTTTCGAAGTTAACAAAATTAGTTTATGTTCATCGCTAAAATCTTTCAAAAGCAGTAGGTCGGTTAGGAATGTAGATGGCTCAAGTGATGAGCTATCAAGATGAAAATTTTTTTACCCTTAATTACTCATTTCGATTCTTGATTATCATTATGAGAAAAGGTAATTATTCTTAAAAATCATAACCACTTCTTCACTTTATCTACATCATACACTAATATTATAGGTAGTCATATTTTAATATTCATTGAAAGTATCCTGAATTCATCATCGCATTCTTCAGCTTCTACTTAATCACTTTCACCATATATTCTTCATTAAGAAAATAATAAGAACTTTAACAGTATTTAAATGAAAAAAAGAGATTATGAGTATAATAACCGACAGGACTTACTGAACATAAACGCATAAAAGAATACAGCTGATGCGTATTCCTAGCGAAACTGTCGCGATGGTCGTGACGCAGGAAGTTTTGGCCAAGCTTTAGTTCGCCAAGTGTCTGGAGTGTAACGTTCGATACATGAAATTATTTTAAACAATTGTTCACGAAATTATGTAGAATATTCTTTTAAATATAATATATCGGCCATTCTACAATAGAAGTTATTTCGCTGCGAATAGCGAAAAATGACTCGTATATCCGCACTATCTCAATAAGTAAAATTGTGAAAAGTTAGCGATATTGCTATGAAAATGTTTCCTTTCTGTATCGATCTCTACGGAGTGATCGGTTCCAGTCTAATGCATGCACTTTATTCTTGAGTTAGCTATTTATCTTCTTGAACATATGTCCTATTCAAAAACATGTTATATACAGACCAAGCTTTCGGAGTTTGATTTATTATTAACCCGTATTCCACTTTGTCAGTTTAGATAATCGATAATTTTGCAGGTAAGTTTCCGCCAGTGGATACAATCCCGGTCACAGCAGGACCGTATCAAGTAAAAAATCTGTTATATGAATGAGAATTGCAATGCTTCTCAAACGACCGTTTATTAAAGACATCTATAAAAAGTTAGTTGCTTCTTTAATTATTTTCTAATGAATATTGAGTTTCAAATTTTTCATTGTCAGATTTTCATTTTGGTCTTAACGTTTTGGGTCCTAAGGAGGTCGGCCCATTGTACAACACTACTACTATATATATATATATATATATATATATATATATATATATATATATATATATATATATATATATTTATATATATATATATATATATATATATATATATATATATTATATATATATATATATATATATATATATATATATATATATATATATATATATATATATATATATATATATATATATATATATATATATATATATATATATATATATATATATATATATATATATATATATATATATATATTTCTCGAGGAAAAATATTAAACAAATATAGCTGAATTATCGATATAGCCTGCATATATCGATGAGGCCATTGACAAGTGTTTTGGCTGATGAGGACCAAAGAGTCCGAAATACGTGTCAATCACTGCTTCGATATATGCGGGCTATACCGATAATTCTGTTTTATAAATGTTTATATATTGATAAACCTATATTTTATTTTCGTAAATAATTGAAAACGTTCTTTTACAAATATGAATTTCATCAATCTATTGAGGGTACTTGAAAATAATTTCGATTTGTTTGTTATGTGACGAACAAATTAAACTGACTGTTCGAAATCAGTTTTGTCATGAACGATTTTTTTAATTGCTTCTGGCTGTGTTACATTTCTAAAATCTTCATTAATTTTTGATAATTTTCAGTTTCTAAAACTTCAGTTTCTGAAACATCTGTAACCACTCTCCCTTTTTATTATATGCCCGAGCTAGCTGAGAGATTGGTTATATATATAAAGGTTCTAGTTAGTTTTCAGAAATAACAACAAGATATAAAATGAAGGTATTTACTGCTTTCTTATGATATACAAGAGACTTATCTGTTTATTTCATTAATTTTCTATCGACGTTTTATTGACTGTATTCTCGGTGGATTGTACTCTTTTGATTCTTGTCCCCACGCTTGGCAATCTTCTAGTTGCTTGGTAGTTCTAGCTGCGGTTATATAGTAGCTCCAGTTAGATTTCCTTTATGGTTCCAGCCAAAGTGGTTTTTTAGTTCCCATCAAAATACTTCCTAGCTCCAGCCAAGGTGACTAAAATAATTCGGGGCAAATCAACATACAATCTCAAACTTAAAATCTCCCAAGAATCTCTGTAGGGTATCGATGGCCAATTCAAATTACCATTTAGATTTATCTCAAGCAAAGATGCTAAGAAAGACAGTATATGTTCCACAATTAAACTGAACATAAGATATGACCACGTGAAATTTGCCATCGTTAGCCTACAAAAATCTTGTGTCAAATTGAGAGAGTGGAATAAGCAAATAAATTAAATATATTTTAAATTAAGAAATGTAAGATGATTATTTCAATATTGAAAGATAAATAATTTAATATAGATAAATAAAAAAAATGAAATGGCGGAAAATGAAACAAGAAATCAATTCAGATTTTCAAGATAATGCATTTATACGAAATAATTAGATTTCTTCACATAACTTACCGTCTATCAGACGCCACAGATACTTAATAATTTCAATAAACTGAATATTCGTTTAATAGATATTGAATATTATTTGACTCTTAACGATGTTGTATCTTCAACGGATACCTGCCAAAAGAGAACGATGTTAGATGTTTCACGTGCAAATTCGACGCTATCTCGATATTCTCGTCGTACGCAAGTCATTCCTAACTGGACTAGTTTGATAGCGTGAATCACGGTATTTCGATCAGCAATTCAGTGGCAGCGGTTAAGCGGAGAATTTACACGATACACATCTATACTATTCAAATATTTTTTTTGAACTTCAAAGATATATTTTGTTAATTTGAGGTATGAAAAAGTAGCTTTTTCATTGTTTGGCATGATAATTCTGAATTTTTTTTATGAATATAGGTAAATTTCACCATTTTGAGCGACATTGAAATTTGGATGTGTATTTTTCTTTATTTGATCATCGATATTCCAAAGAAGGAGTACATGAATAAGATCCGTTATAGTTATAGTATAATGCACTTTCCAATTTGATTACTTCAAAATTTTGTCGGAACTCATAAATTTCACCTTATCAAGTCTAACTATAATGAAACAAGCTGGCACTAGGAAGATTCAGTGAAGTTTATCACAGAATTGAGGCCTGGCATTTAAGATGATTGATAGGCGTCGGTTAGTGCATCGCGACGCTGACTGCGTCTCCGCGCCCCAAATGCATAAATATTCACCGAAGCACATAGTTGAGAAAATATCAGTCTAACGACATTACGACTTAGGGCAGTTAAAATGAATGATCGTACTTTCCGAGAACTTTTCGATAAATTCATGAAATTGTATGAGGAAAAATATCTTCCATAATATTCAACATTTTTTAGATAATATTGACAGAAAGGCAGATCGGCAGATAAGCTGAAATTAGTTATGAAATACTTAAAAATCATATTATACTGATAATTGATAATATATAGGTATATATTTTATATAATAGAATGTGCAGGATGTTCATTTCTATTTAGTTTTCAGGCAATAACAGGCGTTTTCAAGTAATGAGTGAAACTTATTGCAATTTTTTGGTTATTTCATTCATAAACTTCTAATTTTTGAAAGTTCATAAGAGGGTATTTTGCTGCTGAAGAAAGAATTGAATTTCATCAGGGTTTAATGAATGCATTCTTCTACACTAGAGCGTCCATTTATACTGAAAAACCGTGAAAAAAATAACCTAAAAAACTCCCTGACAAAAAAATATATAATAATGATGATTTTTATTCAAGCCTCATATACAAAAGCAGCTGCTTATATATATATATATATATATATATATATATATATATATATATATATTTATATATATATATATATATATATATATATATATATATATATATATATATATAGATAATCTTTTGATAATTATTAGCAATAACAGGCTTGTTGAGTTATTGCTAATAGTTATCAAAAGATAAGAAATAGTTTACAGGCAACAACAATTCGAATGAATAATTATATATATATATATATATATATATATATATATATATATATATATATATATATATATATATATATATATATATATATATATATATATATATACATTCGAATTGTTGTTGCCTGTGAACTATTTCTGATCTTTTGATAATTATTAGCAATAACAGGCTTATTGAATCTAAAAAAAGTTTTGATAAAGCCACGAATGTCGTGGCGAAACGTCAACTTTTTAATAAAATCGAGTTTTTTGAGATTCAATAAGCCTGTTATTGCTAATAATTTTCAAAAGATCATATATATATATATATATATATATATATATATATATATATTTATATATATTTATATATATATTATATATTATATATATATATATATATATATATATTTATATATATTATATATATATATATATATATATATATATTATATATATAATATATATATATATATATATATATATATATATATATATATATATATATATAATCAAAACATATATAAATAGATATATATATATATATATATATATAGATATATATATATATATATACATAGATAGAAATATATATATATATATATATATATATATATATATACATATATATATATATATATATATATATACATATATATATATATATATATATATATATATATATATATATATATATATATATATACTGGGTGTAAATGAGTTATGGGCCACCCCTATAACTTCTAAACGGATTCTTAGATTTTGTTGAAATTTGTTTGTTTTATTTCAGATATAATTTTGAATTATTTCAGATACGAAATCAATATGGCTGACTTCCGCTTTTGTGAACAAGGTCGGTCTCAGGAGCAAAGGGTATCAATAAAAATAAGATTACTAATAATTACTTCGTTATTTAGAAATTGAGAAAACAGATATGTGAATCGTCTCGAAGGAATTTTGAGGAGTTGTTTAATATACAGGGTGGCCCATGTATGTTTCTATTAAAAAACTGAGCTTTGGTTCAAAAGAGTTTAATCACTAACAATCTTCACGAAAATGAATTTTCAGAAAAATTATTATTGTGGACGATATTTTAAGTCAATTATCCATAATTTCGACGACATCATGAAAAAAATGAAATGAAAAACAAAATAGAAACAGCGAAAAAATTATCATTTGACACATAGAATGTATGTATTTGAAACCTCAGAATTGAAATATGTAAAAAATAAAGAATGTTCCATTTCAATTTTCATATCTTTTTCAGTGAAACCGGAAGTCAGACATATTGTATTCGTATGTCAAAAAATTCAGATTTATGTCAGGGATAAACCACCAAAATTTCAATAAAATCGAAGAATCCATTATATATATATATATATATATATATATATATATATATATATATATATATATATATATATATATATATATATATATATATATATATATATATATATATATATATATATATGTAAAGCTCAATTTGAAATTTATCTGATGACTTTTCACTAGAACATAGGTCCACTCACTGATAAACATTCCATTTCTAAAATATTTATAAACCAACGCAACATTTTTCACTAACATAATATGGGCCAGGTAGATTTGAAGTTTCAATTACTCAACATGAAAAAAAAACAGCGAATTCGCCATTTTACACACATGTTAATATATACCTCAATGCTTTTATGTAAAGCCCTCTGTCAAATTTATGGGATATCTTAAGCGACAATGTCAGTCTAGAAAGGTTTTTATAAGTTGTTTGCATAATATTCATCTAGTATGACAACTAATATATAATTTGAATTAACTGAATGAAAGCAGAGTAAAAAATAGGTGTGCTAATTATTCCAAAATATCGAATGGAACTTTTGAGAGAATAGTTAATATGTCCTATACAAACGTTATAATGCCTACAGTTGATTAAGTTGGAAATATAGTCAAACTCTTATGACACCGGCAGGTTAATTTAGGAGTAAATCTTGTATTTTTAATAGTCTAGACACCTAGCTACCAACTATATTGAAAAACCTATTATTTCAATATAACCAATATACATAAATATGATCAGTATTTTCGGAATATCAGAACAGAATAAAATAAGACTAGATATCAAGTGCTAAGTGCTCAAAGCTAAAAACTATTGGCATAATACAAAATTTTTCACTTTCAATATTTCCCAATTTCAATGCCTACCCCATATCCAATCAAGTAACGAAACGCAGATTCATACTGTCCTATCTAGATAGGATAGCACTGTCCAGGAAATTTGCATTTACATTTTCCAATATGAAGATTGGATGCTGTGTAGACGATATAGCAATATAGCCTTCGTTTAGCAATGTAGTAAGATCAATGGTATGCATATGAGCTACCAAGGCCGGAGGGAGTGTGTGATAGACTGGTGCTTTCGTAATTTCGACCATATCAGGTCTGCAATGCGAAAACATGAAGGCACTAGGGTTCTATCTCTCGAACATCTCATGCAAAAGGCGGTGGAGTAACATAATTCTGGTATAGATTACTGCCACCGACAAACGGTTTCCTTTAGGAACGAAAGGAATAGTAAATTCAGAGATTTTAATTCAAGATCTGAGAGCTGAGAATCCCAAACTGAATAGATATTCAATCTCGGGTAACACGTGCCCTTTCTATTCGTTTTTACCTCTTTTATTTTAACATTAGAATAGAAATTAATGCGCTTTTTTCAACTGAATCTGAGTTCTCGAACTCCTTTGCGATAGTTTTCTCTCAACTGAGCTTCCCTTTTTTAACTTGAGATGTACATTTGTTTGAAAAAATTGATTGATTGAATAATTTGAGTGTTCATGAACAACGGACTGTTAGGAAAGTTCGGTGACATTTAGAAGTAATTTGAATTGTTTTAAATTAACACTTTAATTAATACTAGTTTTTCTAATTTTTTTTGAAAGCCTCTCAAACGAAGCGAGATGAATTTCAACAAAAAGCGGTTCAAACCGATGCAGGCTGACCGATGTTCTGTTCTGATGTGTACGACAAATTTGAGTGTATTAAATTTTTGATTAATATGGCCGATACTTTATTAAAATTAATAAAAATATTGAAACAATGGTTAATAAAAACAATAGCGCATGACACACTTTTCGGTGAAATTTCGCCTTCTTCAGATGTTAAGCGTGAAATGTTCACATTTCTCGCATATATATATATATATATATATATATATATATATATATATATATATATATATATATATATATATTTTATATATATATAAATTTAATATATATATATATATATATATATATATATATATATATATATATATAAAATATATATATATATATATATATATATATATATATATATATATATATATATATATATTATATATATATATAAAAATATATATACCAAAAGGCAAATCTACTGGGTTTGCAGCAATGAAAAGGAGCACTAAAAAAAAGAGTATATTACTTTTCATTGCTGCAACCCCAGTAGATTGCCTTTTGGTGTATACTATTCAGCAAAGACTACCCTCTCCTATTATAAATATATATATATATATATATATATATATATATATATATATATATATATATATATATATATATATATATATATATATATATATAATCTTTTGATAATTATTAGCAATAACAGGCTTGTAGAATCTCAAAAAACTCGATTTTATTAAAAAGTTAAGAAAGACTAAAAGCACACAAATCTACCAGAACACAAACCACAGCACTAATAAAACATAAAAACAATAAGAATCATACTTTCAACTTTAATAGCACGAAACTTTTAGAAATAAAAAACGATCAAAAACGCAGAGAAATTTTAGAAATGTTACACATTCAAAAAAATTTAAATAAAGTCGTAAATAATAGAACAGATATCAAACATTTGAGTTCAATATACGCAGATTTAATTCTTTAATTTTTCGAAGAAACAACATAAATCAAAACAAACAAACTCTAACCATAACAACTCATCTTCTTAGACAAAATCTAAACATCTAAAATTTTCAATTTTTCTAAAAAGAAAGTATAGTTTAGAACATGTGATCTCCAAAATTACAAGTAATGTCTTTTTAAAGACAACAATCAAATATTTTAAACCTATTTTGTACATTACGTGGGTGAATGTTTCTGTGGTTCCCTTCCCATCTAATATCAACTAATATCTGTTGATATTGGACTAAATAGCACGTAATTAATAACTGAAGATGGCCACAGCCGCAATGAGAAATTTTTGAAAACAAGATAAATAGTACCCTATTCTTTGACTTTTCAAACTCAAAATAATTTGAACCTATTTCGAACTTTACGTGGGTAAAGGTTTCTGTGGTTTCCCTTACCATCTAATAATAACAGATTTTAATGTTAATATTGGACTGAATAGCACGTAATGAATAACAAAGAACGGCCACAGCCGAAAAACATTCTAGTGAGACATAGTAGTCTTTTTCTATTCAAATTTTTTCAAATCAATAAATGTCAAAGAAATTTCAATTTTTTCGAAAGTTTTGATAAAGCCACGAATGTCGTGGCGTAACGTCAACTTTTTAATAAAATCGGGTTTTTTTGAGATTCAACAAGCCTGTTATTGCTAATAATTATCAAAACATTAGAAATAGTTCACAGGCAACAACAATTCGAATGAATATATATATATATATATATATATATATATATATATATATATATATATATAATTATATATATATATATATATATATATATATATATAGGGGAAAACTATTTGTAGGGACTGCAGCAATGTAAAAGGAAACTCTTTGAAGTTTTTCCAAGCTTTCGGAATCATTTATTCCATCACCAGGGAGAATCTATCGTGAGGATGATTACATATATGTTGATAATACGATATCAGAAACACTGAAAATGATGCTATTTGTTAAATAATCAGAAAAGGTGATACATTTTTGAAGTTATAATTAAATTTCTGAACGAAATGACAAATCGGTATCACTCATTTTTTAATTTTCAAATTGAAGTTTGACATTATTTCGTTACGTTAAATTAATTTCATTTAGTGTTATTTTATATAAAGTGAAAGTAAAAAAAAATAGATTTCACTAAAATGGCTTATATCTGTTTTTTTATCGATGGAGTTAAATTTATTCTTTTTTATTGATGGAGTTAAATTCAATCTTTTTTACTTTCACTTGATATGAAATAACACTGAATCAAATTAATTTAACGTAACGAAATAATGTCAAACTTCAATTTGAAAATAAAAAAATAAAAAAATGAGTGACACCGATTTGTCATTTCGTTCAGAAATTTAATTATAACTTCAAAAATGTATCAACTTTTCTGATTATTTAACAAATAGCATCATTTTCAATGTTTCTTATATCGTATTATCAACATATATGTAATCATCCTCACGATAGATTCTCCCTGATGATGAAATAAACGATTCCGAAAGCTTGGAAAAACTTCAAAGAGTTTCCTTTTACATTGCTGCAGTACCTACAAATAGTTTTCCTCTAAACTAGTCAGCCAATTCCCCTTCTCTTATATATATATATATATATATCTATATATATATATATATATATATATATATATATATATATATATATATATATATATATATATATATATTTTATATATATATATTTATATATATATATATATATATATATAATATATATATATATATATATATATATATATATAATATATATATAACGAACTACAAGCCTCCTTCTGAATCTTTTCAAAATCACGGAAATACCTGAATGGTAGTTTAGAATGGATTCCCTTTCTTACTAACTAATCGTATCCATCTTTGTTTTTACCCTTTCTACCTGATTTGCTATTCATTCTTTTCGTGGTATTATATATATATATATATATATATATATATATATATATATATATATATATATATAATACCACGAAAAGAATGAATAGCAAATAAGGTAGAAAGGGTAAAAACAAAGATGGATACGATTAGTTAGTAAGAAAGGGAATTCCATTCTAAACTACCATTCAGGTATTTCCGTGATTTTGAAAAGATTCAGAAGGAGGCTTATAGTACGTTCAATTTGGTTATCAAATAGTAGACCTGAGTGTTTTTATTTATTAATCTTTAATGATTATGGGAAATTCAGTTCAATTTGCTTACTCTTAGCTATTAATACAAATTCAAAATTGAGTATGATTTTCTTGGTTTACTCCAAGAAAATCAAACATTCAATTTTGAATACGAAATACTTTATGCTAACTATTCAATTGATTTGCATAATAGGAACCCGATTCTGGTGTACAAGCTTCTGGAAGTTTCATCAATGTAAAGCTAATTACAATCACCATAATTAATTTCATTTACTCCTGATTTATTATATTATATTGGATTTCCTAATTTGTTTTCGGTACAGTGAGAAATATCGATGTTGTGCTCAGATAAAAGTGATTCAAGTTTTTTACTTGAATTTCCGATTCAATTTAGGCTGTCTTATCTCTGGTAAAGGAAATACCTGGCTGATAACATTTTTGAGAATTTGAGAACACAAATAAAGCTTTGTTAATCGGAAGTCGGATTCACATTATGCAAGTCGACAAAATCACACATTCAATTGTGACTTTAAAATATTGAATATGGAAGTAATACACTATATTTCCTAGAGTCATGACAGGTGAATAAATACAAATATTCGAGAAAAATTGCCATACTACATGCTTCATTCTTAATTTTGTCAAAATTACGGAATTACTTGACTAGCAGTTTAGAATGGAATGTATTCCCCTCTTACTAATTATTTGTAACATTCTTTGTTTTCACTCTTCCTACCTAACTTTTTATTCATTCATTTCTTGTATTGTAGATATCCGAGAAATTTAATCAATCTGCAGAAGGTGAGGTGTCACCGAAACGTGCGTCATGCGTATTTTGTCTAGTAAATGTGTTAATCTTTGTTATTAACTATTGTTCTGATTTGGTGTGTATTATATGCGTACGTTGGTTGACCAGTGAATTGTGCTCCTGGTGAAATGATGGAGGCAATGACTGCAGAACACCTGTTATCTCTAAGAGGGACACAAGTCAGCAACCTTTCTCCGATGTTCGAGTGATTGAAGTTGAGCAGTCAATGACAGGTCGTCTCTTTGCCTTACTGCTGTTTTCTGAATTGAGTCAAGCAGATGCAAGGTTTTTAAGTGCAGATATCCAACCATAAGATCAGTAATCTGATTAAACACGAACTTGAGCCTTATAAATAACAACAGTCGTCGCCCGATGGTCAAAATTCGACAAAGTTTGACCGGTTTCAATATAATGAATCTAAAAACTTCCATATAAAATGGTGAAGGCGCCGGAGTATCTTAACTTTCAAGAAAAGGTCTTCTATTTAGTTTCATCATTTTATTTGTATCTCGCGAACCCGAAACAATAAAATGTGATACTATAAAAAAAATTTGTGGTGTACGTGCTCGCGGCTTCTTAGGGCGCGCCACAGATTGAGAAACGTTGAAACGTATTTTTAGTTGTATTTTCCTTCAAAATAATACTTTATTGTAGCGTATCGAAAGTCAACAGTCATGTCTGAGCGCTAGAAGTAGACTTCTGCGTCTTCCTCAATTAACTCTATTTCAAATATTGATGAGAGAATTGTCTACGTCGCATTGAATATTTTAATTCACAAAATATTTTAGTGGATATGAATCGTTCTATGTGAGAAACTGATATTATATTGCGACTATTTATTGCGAGCTATGTGGCAATAATATCGTTTCGTATGCAAAAACCCTTCTCTCTCTCTCTCTCTCTCGTAGCATTACAACCCTTCGTGTGTCTTAGTTGCATCTACGACTCGTCGCCATCTATCCCTGTCCAACGCAACCTCCTTCCAGTCCCGTACTCCCAAGATTTTTACATCGTCTCCGATAGTGTCCCTCCATCTGAGCCTTGGTCTTCCTGAAGGTCTTTTTCCTGCTGGGTTTTCTTCCCATATTCTCTTGATGAGACGTTCATTCGGTGATCTCTGTATGTGACCATTTGACACTTTCTGCTTTTATTTAGTTCACTAAACTAGGTCCTTTGTACATGTCCTTGAGTTCCTCGTTCGTTCTTATTCGATATTGACCCGTTCTCTCATCTTTTGTAGGCCTAAAATTTCTTCGCAAAACCCTTAGGGATCAAAATCGAAACAGACAACGAGATCATTAAACGACTAGCTGTGCGCCATCTCTAGCGGCTAAGATCGTCAAGTGAACAAGGGAGCTGTCCGTCTATTTGACCTAAGTGATATCACATAGATGACTTGAAACGATCCAAACTACTCGAACTCACAAACCTGTGATGTATTGTATTATAATATAATCAAAGATAACACAACTCCTTGAAGTGTAATTGTGTTTTGAATTAACCATTGATATCTCAAAAAAACGACGTTAATGAGTTGGAACTAAGAGCAATAACATTCTGAATTTAAAAAAATCACAGTACCATTGAAAATGACTTTATATATCGAATAATAATTTATGGAAATGAACATTTAACGGATATATCTTCATTTTCAGATTTTCTATTAATCTAAAATTGGCAGGTTTTCGATAAGAAGAAATTTGCAGAGTTTTATAATAAACTCATTGTTCATCATTGATTTAAACAACAAATACCAGTGATGAATGCTAAACAAAATAAAGTAATGGAAAAACATTCCACCCAAGAATATCAAGATATTTCGAAAAAGACCTATGTATGAATGAAGTATATTCAATATGCATAACTTACTGAGTTGTAATCATTTCCGGCAAACATAACAAGTCGATTATTTGATATTCGAATCAAATATGAGGAATAAAATGAAATACGAAATTTTATATATGGATACATATTTTTGTTTACAACTTACCAAACGGCGGACTATTTATATCATAAATTGGCAACCCTTGTATATTCACCTGAAACGAACAGAATATATTAGAATTTGAACTAGTCGATAAAATATATAAATTTTATAACTAAAATACTAAATTAGCTATCAACTATTATATTCGATATTGAAAAAAAAACTGATTCTCTTCACTTGACTGAATGCAATACTGAAGGTTTACTTATTATAACATGAGTTTTAAACTTTCAGTCAGTAAGATTCGCTACACAAGAAAAGATATACTCATTTTTATCACCTAATTGTGCGAAAAGTGCTTGAAACATTGTATCAAAACAAAATAATACGTTGTGGCTTCGATTTTAATTTTCCACCAGGACGCAACTTTTATACAAAATAAGAACCAAAAAAAACTTAATTATTGGCAATTATTATCTAATGCTCGTCCAAGAGAATTGACTCCGACATTGAAAATTTCACATTGTTCCACACAATAAAGGTGAATAATAAGAATATGACGAAATATTCCTAATCAAGAATAATAAACAGCTGCCTAGATCCTACTAGATCTCACTAAAACGATTCACTTGGGATGATCACTCGTTCGATTTCTTTCTGTTCCTTACTAATATTTAATGAGGGCTACCTGTGACGTATAAAGAACTAAGTGCCATCTCTGAAAATTCGCAACAAACATTATCCAGCACCTGATTCGGAAATGAGAGAAACCTCCGTGACAACAAAATAATCTGAAGGTTCATATGGAACCTTTGTTAAAATGATTAATAATTCTGCTTATTTCAAGCAATATCTTTGAATAGTTGACACTTATGTAATAACCTACTAAGAGAACAATTTATGTGTGCCCCAACATCACAAATTCTAGGTCAACATGTGGCTCAGCTTGTTCAGAAAAAGTTGTTTTAGTAAACGGGTTAGGTTATCATACTATCAAAATAGTGGTGTATCTTCGGCATCTTCGACGAATTTAATATTGTTGAATTATAAATGAAAAAGTTTTGAACGAATATACTCATATGTTTGTTTAATGGTGTGTTGAATAATGTATTTTCATTTTCAGATTTCCAGACATCCAATTTCATTATTTAAGAGTAAATTTTCAACAGACATAACTGACAAACATGAAAATTTCTATAGGTAAATGAATAAAATAAAGAAGGAATCTGTATATATCTGTAGCAGTAAAATTATATCAGTGAATAGATAAATGAAGTTTAATTATAAGATTTGCAAGAAATCGTTCAAATTTATTAGCAATAATAAATTGAAAAGAAAGGTACGCATCACAAAAAAAATAGGAGAAGATGAGTAAATAAATGACAAGTTGAAAATAAAATGATAAAATTTAATATACCTTGCTGGGTCTCTCGGGTCGTTATTAAGCAAATCCTCATTTTTCAAATTGTTCATTTCCTTATTTATATTCTCATATTTTTCATATACAACTCTATCCCTGTATTTTGTAGATAATAGTCCGAAAATATACAAACGAATGTACTCATGTATTTATTCAAGTCAAATCTAAATAAATGAGTTAAAATTTCCATTTCCATCTCATTCTTATTCCAAAGTGACAGAGAGAATATATAAATATAATACTTTGAAATATTTTCAAACGTTCTTTGGCGTATTCAAAAAATGAGGATATCAGTTCTTTCTATGAAAACTGAAGAGATTAGTTTATTTTGATGTTCACAAAGTCACTATTGCTCAAAAAAATTCAATGTATTCGTCTGAGGCGTCGTCAAAGGCAACCCTGGGACAACTTCGTAACCTAAATGAAATTACTATGTACTTGAACCATTCAGGCTTTGAACGAATATAAGACTCCGTCGCATATATACATACAGAGAAAATCTCTTTCATGATGCTTATCGAATCATAAATAAACGTTCGGTTTGAATATTATATGTATGGGTTTGTCGAAGAATTTTTTTTCTATAATCGAAAGAAAGAGTTGTAGCTACAAAAAACAGAGTATTGTCTGCTGAAAGTGAGCAGTAGATCTCCGTCAGTGAAAAAATATTTTTTTTCAATAGCAAACTGAAATATAAATTAGAAAATAAATCATTTTATCGAAAAAAAGAATTCGCAAAGTGCAATAACCACGTTCGAATATCAAACAGCAATAAAAATCAGAATATAATTTATTTTATTTTCAAACGAACAATAATAAGGTCATTTCTCGATTGACAGTTGGTAATAATAATAATAATAATAAGTTTATTTCCTCTGATTACATAAAAGTAATATGGGAAAGTGTCAACAGAAAAATTGCACATACTAATGTGACACTATACAGGTATTTACAATGAAATAGTATACATATCATTACAAATACTAACAAAAGAACATCACAAAATCACATTTATACTTCTGTAAAATATTCGTCAACGGAATAAAATACTCTATCTAAAAGTAGCGATCTAACAGCTGATTTGAAAGGCCTAAGATTATCGATTTTTCTAATTCTGTCGGGTAGGTGGTTAAATATTTTTATACCCAATACATTGCAGCTCCTTTGTACTTGAGTTAAACGTGTAAAAGGAACATGTAGCAACAGCGAGGTAGACCTCCTTGTTTTATATTGATTCACATCACTACAGCTAACCAAAGAAGATAAATTTCTTTTTATATAGATCACACAAGCATAAATAAACATACATGGTACAGTCAAAAAATTACTCTTATGAAAATTACGACATGACGTTAATCTAGTGAGACCAAAAATTGAACGAACAATTCTCTTTTGAATTTTAAAAACATAATCCGCATTGGTACTATTTCCCCAACAAAGTATACCATATTCCAGTGCCGAGTTGACTGAAGCATAATAATACATCTTTAGGATATTCAGGTCACAATAGTTCTTAAGTTGCCTTATTGCAAAATTTAACGAAGAGAGTTTACCGCTCAATACCGCTACATGATTTTTCCAGTTTAAATGATCATCCATCGTAACACCCAAAAACTTCACTTCATCAGACAGACCCAGAGACTCAGCACCTGGCAATCTAACCAATGGACTGAGGCACCTATTTGTGCCATTTGGAGTGAACATTAACAGAGTTGTTTTACTCTCATTGAGAATGAGGCCATTTATCGAGCAATATTCATTCATTTTGCTGATGCAATTATTTGACAGCAAAGATAGGTCATTTATACTTGCAGCAGATATAAGCACAGAACTATCGTCCGCGTAGAGCGTAACCACCCCACTATCTTCTAAAAACTCCACTAAATCGTTTATCAACAATATAAACAGGATCGGACCCAGTGTACTACCTTGAGGCACTCCAGAGTGCAACCCCTCCCTGTCAGACAAAAATTGCGAACCCCTCTCCGAAATTCTCACTGTCTGCGACCTTCCAGTCAGATAAGACCTTATCCAATTTAGGGGTACTCCACGAATACCCATCCTCTCCAACTTGAACAGCAGAGTATCCACGTCTATCGTGTCAAAAGCGCGGCTGAGATCGAAGAAGATACTCATGCAGAACCTCCTTTCCTCAAAATTTAAGAGAACTCTGTTGTATACCGACAAAATTGCATCCTGAGTAGATTTGTTCTTCCTAAAACCGTACTGGCTTTCAGATAATAAAAGAAAACCATCAACAAATGAAGTGAGACGAATGAGGAATATTTTTTCTAGCACCTTAGAAAAGACCGATAGAAGAGCGACCGGTCTATAATTCTTTAATTGAGTATGGTCTTTTTTCTTATATATCGGAGAAATCGCCGCCACCTTGAGCTCAGACGGGAAGTGACCCTGTTGAAATGATTCATTAACCAGGTGCGTCAGAGGCAAGGCAATGTCCTCCGCCACATGTCTAACAATTCTGCAGGGAATTCCGTCTATGCCATATGATTCTTTTTTCGAAACCGATAATAAAACATCCAAAACCTCAGACGGTGTAACCGATCATCGAAAAGTTCTATTTCTCCGCCAAGGAGAAGAAGTGTTGCTATGCAGCACTTTTCCGGCCGGCGGCAGGAAAAGTGTTACTATGCAAAAGATGAATTGGTAACCATGAACAAAAAATTCTCCAATTTAAACGTCATTTTCACTTTCAACCACTTCTCACCAGGTTGCGAATTAATATTATCAATTATTTCACTTTATATCTGTCAGAATCAATTTTGCGTGGCAACCGTAACTAGGCAAATGTTCTATAATTCATAACGATCGTAAGTGGATAGAATTACGTGCGTAAATGTGAATCAATCCAAAAATGGATATTCAGATTTTTATGAATTTCAAAACGTTTGAAAATAAAATAACATATTTCATTCGGAGTAGAAGTGACATTTCATGGCTCGCTTTTCAATTAAGCTCAAGCTCGCCATGAAAAGTGACACTTCTCCTCCTCATTAAATAATATACTATTATTCAAAAAAAAAAACCTGGAAGCAGGTCATTCGATTCGAACGGAATAGTGTGCGTAAGGTGCATAGTAGTTGATAGAATGAATTGAAATACACAAAGGATCGTATTTCAACACGAACTTTATCCATGTACCAAATTTCAACCATCTTACTCAATCTGTAGAAGCTGCGAGGTTGAGCAAATTTTCAGAAACCATGAAAAAGCAAGAAATATTTACGCGAAAATGACGGCAGTTAGAAAAAGTTATCCAAGTTTAGGCAGTTTCTTTTTTCCTCTAAAACAACCATAGATACCTAGATTCAGCTATATCAGTTCGTTGTGGGCCGGTGAAGATGTCAGTATATACAGGGGAGAAGAAAAATTTATCCAAGTTTAGGTAGTTTCCTTTTTCCTCTAAAACCAATATATATACTTAGATTCAGCTCCTTCAGTTTGTTGTGGGCCGGTGAAGATGCCAGTATATACAGGGTAGAAGAAAAATTTATCCAAGTTTAGGTAGTTTATTTTTTCCTCTAAAACAACTATAGATACTTAGATTCAGCTCTTTCAGTTTGTTGTGGGCTGGTGAAGATGCCATTATATACGGGGGAGAAGGAAAGTTTATCCAATTTTAGATATTTTCTTTCTTCCTCTAAAATAACCATAGATACCTAGATTCAGCTCTTTCAGTTTGTTGTGGGCCGGTGGAGATGCCAGTATATACGGGGGAGAAGAAAAATTTATCCAAAATTAGGTAGTTTCTTTTTTCCTCTAAAATAACCATAGATACCTAGATTCAGCTCATTAAGTTTGTTGTGGGCCGGTGGAGAGCCAGTATTTACGGGGGCGAGGAAAAAAAAAATATATATATATATATATATATATATATATATATATATATATATATATATATATATATATATATCTATATATATATATAAACACACCGGCAAATTTGAAGGAACGGAGATGAATTGTATTATTTTTCCTCATAATTTTTTTTTGCGGCACATTCGAAAAGAAAAGAATCATTTAACAGGGATATTCAACGGATGGTTCAGTTGATTTCAATTTGTTTTCCAAAGCTTCATCCTCTTTTGGAGCCTGTCTAAAAACTTAAGACTAAAAATTAAAAACTCAATTGTATACTTATTGTCGTCTTAAACGTTTAATGGTAACGCAAAATCACAAAGAAAAATATTTTCAATAACGTGTGTTTCCTCCACGAGCTCTTATAACTGCAACCATTCCTGTTACCATACTTTTGATGACGTTGTTGATCATTTCTTGAGGCAAATTCTCCCATATTTTCTTCAAAGCAGTTCTTGCTTCTTCCAAGTTTCGAACAGCAGAAATTCTTGACCTAAGTCATCTGCCTAGCATGTCCCAGACATGTTCAATTAGATTCATGTCTGGAGAACATGCAGGTCAATTCATTGTCGGTATTTGAACCTGATTTGAATATTCAGTTACACAACGAGCAACGTGCGGGTGAGCATTGTCTTGCATTAAGAGAATATCTGCCCCGATAAATGGGGCAAAAGGTATTACATGATCTTGCAGAATATCCCTCATGTACCTATCTGCCGTTAAAGCGCCGCCATCAATAACCACCAACTCTGTGCATGCCCCTAAACATATGCCACCCCACACCATAATTGAGCCTCCACCGAAAGAGACAGTAGGAGTAAAATTAAATTGTTTGTTTTGTTCTCCTCGACAACGATACACTCTTTCCCTCCTATCTATTGAAATTACACAGAAACGGCTCTCATCCGTGAACAAAACATTACCCCATTGATCGTTCCAATTTTGGTGTTCTCGAGCAAAAGCTAGTCGCGCTACTCGATGACGTCTCTGGAGTTGTGGTGCTTTTTTTGACCTATACGCCTTCAAACCAACTTCTTTGAGTCTTCTCCTCACTGTACGCTCACTTATAGTGGTTCCACGAACTTCCTCCAATTCGTTTCCTGTTTGAACTGCGGAGTGTTTGCAATGTGATAAATCGGTCGTCTATGGCCGTGGTTGAGCGTTTTCTGCCTTGACCTCGTCTCCTCACATACTCTCCTGTTTGCATCCATCGCATAACACTACGATGGATCGTCGATTTTGATTTCCCAAACATGTTGGCAACATCATTGTAAGATCGACCATTTTCGATCATTGCTACTGCCCTAGCGATTTCAGTGGGTGCTTAATCACTCATTATTTACAGTTTCACAATCGAAGTGATGATAGTAAACAAAAACCAACTAAACTCAAACAATTACTTACGAAAATACTAGGAAATTCTACTTGGAGAAAATAAGGGTTTTGAATGTAATGTATCAATCGCCAGATATTTCCGTTTTGATTTGGTTTTGACGTTGACTAAATTGATACAAATGTTGCACAATGAATGACAATTGTATAAAAAAGACATGGCTTCTAGACCTAGGCAGCACAAAAACCGAATAAAGCAAAAATACCTTTCATTTACGAAAGTATACCTCCGTTCCTTTAAATTTGCCGGTGTGTGTATATATATATATATATATATATATATATATATATATATATATATATATATATATATATATATATGTTTCCGACATCAAAAAAGTTTCAAAAATTGTGGTCTAACACAGATTTGAAAATCACTATCGTACATAACTCTTCAGTTTCCATACGGTACGATATAGTCGATTGTATTGGAGAGAATACGTCTAGAAATTTCAAATGAAGATATTGTCATTGTATCCTAACAGGATTCTCGATTATTAATTAGATCAGCTTAAACAAGATACTCAATATCCTCGGCATCTAGAAAATTTAGTGAATTCAACTTTACAATTTTGACTTTCAATTTCACTTTATAGCACTGTGTATAGATTGCATTTATATACTTTTTATCAACGCAAACTATTTAGAAAATAATGAAATAGATTATGTGTAACTAATTCACGATTTTTAGTTCACAATTCTATTGCTACATTGAGTTCTTTCCTTCAAGTGAAAAATTTATGTAAAGAGGTTTTCTCTTATTATAAGTTAGATTCCCAGATTCTTACTATAAGTAAGATTCGTATAATTTTTTTGAGGATTTCTTATTTTTCTATATTATTTTCTTAAAATTTTTTTTAGTGATTGATAATTCGAATTTAAATTTCATCCACATGATTATATAATTTAGAATAGTGAACTATTTTCATTATTTATTTCTTCTATTTCAACTCATTCTGGCTTTTTTCAAAATGTCAACCCAAATATCTTGGGTAAACACTTGGGACACGACTGACAATTGTTGACTTTTCATACTTTGTAGCCTATCTTGAAAATATTCATATTTTGATGTAAGCAACGCGACGTTAAGTTCAGATTTAATAAACTTGAATAATGTTCAGAAAAAAAGCTAATATAATTTGAGGATGAAAAATAGACTGAAATTATTGTTCGCGTAACTAGCAAGCAAGTAACGATCAATAGTTATACATTCTCTGCGTCAGTAATGGCCGACTCATCGTTATTTAAAAAGTGAACTGTAACCCTGGTAGTCATCTTTCAGGGCTTATCTGGTGTCGGGGGAAACGGTCAGATAAGACGACGCGACCATAGAGGACGGATTAAGACAGATAAACCCGGGCGACCGCGCTTGACACTTCGGGATAAATTGCAAACCGATGCCCGCGACAGTTTTCACGATGCTGACGTGACCTTACTGTCGCATAAAGTTTTCCACGCTCGGTTTGCGTGAAAGATACAGAAAGGCTTCATTTCTTCCTAGTCGATTAACGCGTCCCTCCTATTGTTTCAAGCGTCGTCTGGGACTGCAGTATTGCTATTACGGTTTTTTAACACTATTGTATAAGATTTATGTTGAGATTAGTTCATTGCTTTTTCTTCATGGTGTCGGTTTTAGTTTTATTTTCCCCGAAAATAGCAGACTACTGTAGCTAATCGAAAGTCGGTAGTCAGAAGAGGGAGTGTTTTTTTTTCGATTAAAACCTTTAGAAAAAAAAAAAAATATATATATATATATATATATATATATATATAGGTATATGAATGATATATATATATATATATATATATATATATATATATATATATATATATTATATATATATATATATTATATATATATATATATATATATATAATATATATTATATATATATATATATATAATATATATAAATATATATATATATATTGTAACGTGTAAATTCTCCACGTAACTGCAGCGACTGCATTTTACACTGAAATAGGTACCGTGATTCCACGCTATCAACCGATACGTCACTTTTGTTCTTCTATGATTAATGACCTGCGTATTAAGAAGGAGAGTATCTAGGTAGCGTCGGATTAACAATCGTTCTTCCTTTTAGCAAATGGTTCTTGTAGATAAAACATCGTTGATTATTAGAATTATGTTCAATATCTATTGAAAGTTTATTGAAGTTTATTGGGGTTATTAAGTATCTGTGGCGTCTGATAGACAGTAAGTTATGAGAAGAAATATAATTATTTCGTATGAATGCATTATCTTGAAAATCTGAATTCATTCCTTATTCAATTTTTCGGCCATTTCATATTTTTTTCATTTATCTATATTAAAATAATTTTTTTTTCTATATTGAAATAATCATCTCACATTTCTTAATTTAAAATATTTCTAATTCATTTGCTTGTTTCATTCTCTCAATTTAACACAAGATTTTTGTAGGTTAACGATGGCAAATTTCACGTGGTCATATCTTATGTTCAGTTTAATGTTGGAACATATACTGTCTTTCTTAGCATCTTTGCTTGAGATAAATCTAAATGATAGTTTGAATTGGTTATCGATACCCTACAGATATTCTTGGAACATATTAAGTTTGAGATTGTATGTTGATTTGCCCCAAATTATTTTAGCCACTTGGTCTGGGTTTGAAGTTCACCTTGGTTAGAACTAAAAGACAAGCTGTTTGAAGATTGAAATTCACCTTATTTGGAGTTTACAAAAGCAACCACCTTGTCTGGGACTAACATCCCCCTTGGCAACCCACAGCTGGAGCTACCAAGAACTTGGGACAAAGATAGGGCAGAAGTCAACAATCCACCCAAGGGAAACGTCGACAGAATATATATTAAACCATAAAGATAAGTCTCATCAATTTATGTAAAAGAGAACAGTAAATACCTTTCATTTTACCTAGTTGTTATTTTTAATGTGAACAAATCAGAACTTTTATATGTTTAACCAATCTCCCTGCTAGCCAGGGCATAAAAAGCTTTTAAAATGGAGGTTGGTTACAATATATATATATATATATAGTATAAAAGGATATCGACCGTACGGTATGAAATAGTAAGGAGGTTTATTGGGTGTGCGGTCTGTTATATATAAAATAGTAGTGTAGTAGATCATTATATAAAAACAGGCCATAACTTTGATTATAATAATGTCAGTGTTTTGAAAACAGAGTCTAATTATGGAAACCGTTTATTCCTGGAAATGTGTTGCATAAAGAAGGATAAGAACACTATTAATTTTAAGTCCGATACAGGTCAGTTAAGCAGCATTTACAGTAATATTTTAAAATTGGCTAAATAGAGGAAAAAAATTCATTCTTTCATACCCTGATTGTACAGTCAAAGTTAACATTGTCGGTCGTAAAACTTTTTGTTCATTTAGTTTTTGAAAATGAATTAATAAAAATCACCACATATATGTGTGTTATCTCTCATGAGAATGAAAGAAAAAAATTAGACCAGTTGTTAGGGAGATTTGTTCCCATTGTGTGATCAGTTACTGTTTAACATGTCGATGTGATGCCTTGCTGTGTTTGAATTTTACTCTTAAACTGTAAGTTGTTTGATGTTTTTGTATTCTGTGTCTATTTTTTGTTTATTTTCAATCTTTACAGTAGACTCCTGATGATGTCAATAAAGTTTGACGAAATATTGAGTAGCTAGGAAAAGTAGAGTTTTCTTTCTATATATAACAGACCGCACACCCAATAAACCTCCTCCCCTAACTATTATATATATATATATATATATATATATATATATATATATATATATATATATATTATATATTATATATATATAATATATATATTATAATTATTTATTCGAATTGTGTTTGCCTTGTGAACTATTTCTAATCTCTTGAAAATTATTAGCAATAACAGGCTTGTTGAATCTTAAAAAACTCGATTTTATTAAAAAGTTACGTTTCGCCACGACATTCGTGGCTTTATCAACCTTTTTTTTTTTTTTTGAAAAAGTTTGATAAAGTCACGAATGTCTGGCTAAAACGTTCAACTTTGTTAAAAAAAAACCGAGTTTTTTAAGATTCAACAAGCCTGTTATTGCTAATAATTTCAAGAGATTATATAAATATATATATATATATATTATATATAATATATATATATATATATATATATATATATATATATTATTTATTTCTCACTTGTATATTATTTGTTGATTTAACCTTAGATACGGTAATACACTCATTATGTCCTAGGGTGTTATGAGCAGGCATTATGGATCATAACGCCCGCTCATTCTACGAGGACAACTGAAGCAACTTCCATTGATTAAATGCTTTATAGTCCTTGACTCTGGATTTCTACGGCAATGAATTATTCGCAGCTTCGACTGCATTTTCTATGATATTCTTGGATAATTCATTTTCATTTCCATCATTTCTATAAGACTACACAAAGAAAGCAGCAATGACATTCACTAAATACGATGACAAAAATATTCATAAACGTCAAAATACATTTGTGTATATATTAGTTATACTTGGTACTATGTACCAACTGCGTTACTAGATCCTGACGCCCATCGGGCAAAATATATCCCTCAGGCCAAAGGCCCTTCGGGCGTTAGGATCTATATAACGCACTTGGTACATAAATAACTAATATATATACACATATATTTTATTCCTGGTAAATGTTGGCGTCTCTAGTTCATGAAACCATAAGAGCTTAAATATGGAATCTGGGATTTTTTTCGAGGCATAACAAAACTACCAAAATTTGGGTAAATTTCTCCCACCGCTACCATTTTTGCGTAGATTCTTTTTGTTTTTCCGTGTGAGCGTCGTTGTTCGTCTATATTTTCAATTGACGATATTTTCAGTAACTAAATTTCAATTGAAACTTTAATTTTTTTCAAACTTTTTTTATATTACTAACAAAGGTTTTCCTTCACGAGGCTGTTATTAACACTTTTGCGCATTTGTGAGGTTTGAATGCGCATTCGTTAGGTTTGGAACTCAGAAGCATTGCATTCATCATTGATAGAGATACTTATAATATGGCGCGGGATTACATTCGCATGGTTTCTTTGTTGAATCGGAAATTCATTTCGGATGTAAGTACTCTTCTTATACAAAAATTGTTGACAATTAAATAAAAATCCTAGATATTCTGGCGCATATATTTATAAATGTTCCCCAGAGGTCTTTAGTATATACTTATTCGGCGCATAATTCGCCCCTCGGCCGTATAAATCGCTATATGTATTAATAAAATACAAAATAGTGTTGATTTTATTCAATCTCCCTTTCTTCTTTTAAGTACATTAAAGAGGCATAAGAGTTCTGATTTCTATTTTCTGAATTATAATGTTACCTATAGTAATAATTGCTGTTTTTTTCGTGTATATTTCTTGATAAGTGTAATATGTTTACTAATATTCTTCATAATTTCATAATTTCTCAGCCATGATTGCTAAAAAATAGGTCCTTCGGAGAATAAATTTATTAGTTTCGAAAAAAATTATTTATTTATCAGTTTAATTTCCTTGTATACTCCAGAGACCACTCAGAATTGATATTAAATTTCTACTATTTTCATAAGAAAAATAAATGAAATTAAAGTGAGTTCACTTTATCACATTAAATGTTATTATGAGCAGTCACGAATGCTTATGAAAACCCTATTCGATAGAAATATGAAAGAAACACGAAAGAGCACGAAGAGTAATGAATCTTTTTTACGTTCTGTGCAATCATTGATACACGAAATTGCAGATTTTTAATCATATCAATGAATGCCACGAGAGGTCGGTTACAAATTTGCACGGTGCTCCGAAATGCGGCTGACGACCTCTTCACCTAGATATGAGATCGATTGACTGACAATTTCCTAGCAGAAATGCAGTAGAAATGAAATTTTCCTTCTCTGTATAAAAAGAAGACCAACCAAAATATCAAAAAAGAACGTGTATGAGCAAGGGAATTATTTGTGATATTTTTCTCTGGAGTAGAGAGTTTTCTAACTGAACTATGAGTTTAAATCATACTTCTCCTTATTGGCTGTTTCCTTAGGAGCTCTAATATTTAATTAAAAATTTTTTTATGGAGATGAATATTTCAATAAGATCTAGGAGAAGTGAATGCCAATCTTGAAAAAATTTCAATACAAAAAATTCTAAGCTATTTCTAGAATTGTTGTTCATTTTTTGACTTGAATTAGCCTAACTGGGAATAAAATGTCTCTGAATTTATGTCCTTTTTGTATGGTGAAAGCTCATAGTACAGGATATATTTCTAATCGCACGAGAAACAGAGACATACCTCAGATTGAGACCGGCTTTTTCTGTGGCTGAAGGATTTTTTTCACCTTTCCCAAGTTTTTACTCGATTAAATTTATTATAAATTATCTCTTTTTCGTGGCCTTTCATTACTTGATTCAAATGAGCAGATTTTTCTCCGCTAAATCGTGGGGAACCCATACTTCAAATCAGTTTAATTAGTCTAGCTACAAAAACTCGTTTGGATGGTAAATTTTGAAATATTAAACATGTCTGCTAATTCACGTGTCGTGTAACTTGAGGTACTCTAGATGATTGTTTCAATCTGATTTTCATTTGTGATAGAGGGCATAACCGGACATTCAGTATCCATAAATTTGAAGTCACCAGCTTTAATTTGACAAACCTATTCCGCACAGTTTTTTAGCTTCAAAAACCATCGCAATAACCGAGCACATCTTGTTTGTCGGCTGTGTGAAATATTTGCATTTCGGTTGAAATAAAGGTGATAAATGCAGCATCACTTTGTTTTCTCCTATACTCAAAGCTGTGTTAAACTGATTACGATTAACAAATCTTCATCAATTTTTGTTAATATTCCTGGAGTGACATCCTTTGAACACTGTTCCTATGAATGTCATTTTTTCAAGAATCATTTTGATATATTAAGACTTGTCTTCAAGCCACTCTCTTTCATCGAGGACTATTTGGATGACCAGACAATTTCAAAGATAATATTAGCTTCTCACATAAATCAGAGTATGAAAATATAACCATTACTAAGAAGAAAAAACTCGTGAGTAGATTTCACAAGAAGTGCATCACGTCGAGATGCGATTCGAACGGAATAAATTATTGTTTGAAAAACCTCGCTTTCATAGCTCAACGAAATAAAAATTTTAAAAAAATTCACATCAATGGAAAAAAAATTAGCGAAAAGCATAACGTACTGAAGAACTACACTCTAATAGCAAACTGTATTGAAAATTAGAAAATAATTTATCTTATTCAAAATAAACAGCGAAACAGCTCGAGTGGTTTTTTCAACGGAAAAAGAAAAGTTTGAGCAAATTTTCAGAAATTACGGATAAAACAAGATATATATATATATATATATATATATATATATATATATATATATATATATATATATATATATATATACAGGGTGTCCCACCGGGAAAGAACGCCATCTGTATATGGAAAAGTACACATAAAAAAATTTTGAAAATTTGACAGTATACTAATGTCGATAGGGGCAACTCGACTAAAGTATTTTCAAGATTGTGGCACTTCCGGTTATACCGTAAGTAGATACCAACTTGCTTATTTCAAATTGGATACCCTATATATTAATACGTTTTTGGATTCTACGTATAATTCTAGGCAGATTTTATGTATTATGTCCTGTACCTAAGTTTTTGACATATTTAGGTTTTTATGTCAAAAATCACGATTGTAAGCCCTGATATAATTATCAATTGTTCCTATAAGGAAGCCCTTATTACTAACTCTAGTTTGGACCTCTTGTTGAAAAAGACCCACTCTAATAGATTTTGTATAATATTTGGATAACTAGTCATACAGGGTGTGCAAAAAATAAAATCTACAATGAGATTGAGAAAACTGTCCAAAATCAATTTTTTCGAATGGAAACCCCCATTTTTATTATTTTGTATCATTTAGCATCAAAAATGAAGGTATTTTTGTATAAGGTAATTTGTACCTAAAATTATTAGTTTTCGAAATATTGCCAATTTAATATTTTTATATGACAATTATGCCACGATCAAGTTACTCTTAGTTGGCTCTGACGTTGGCATCATGAAACAATCAAATTAAATAAATTTTTGAGCTGTCACTGTCACACGTCATTTGAAAATTATTAATAATCATGCCGGGGCGCTTAAATTATACGTACGAAGCTTATTTAAACTTATTTATTATTTATGGACAATGTTATAAAGCGTTATCAAGAACATGTGATAAATTTGCCATCCGATATCCGCAAAAACAAACGGCATCGGGAAAGGCTGTAAAGCAACTTATGAAAATTTTCAAGAACTTTGGACTGAGGAAAGTCCAGTCGAACAATAAAAACAATGACCATTTATCAAAACTTCTTTTTCCGATACCAATCGAGCACTGCAAGGTCTGAGGAGCGCGGTGCCCAAAGAAAAGGACCATTGTTTGCAATCTATCGATCATCAAAAACATTTTGTAAAAAATTATCGATGAGGTACTTGTGGAAGTGCACCATCATGTTGATAAAACAGGTTTCTGTTAATAGCGAGCGGCAAATTATCTAAATACTCTGTTTCTAAATTATATAAAAATGTTCAGGTAGCCTTGACTAATAAGATAATAAACACATCTTATATCTAAGATGAATCACAAACGTTCAACTTACCATTTAAATTTTCTTGGTAAAAACGTAGTTCCACGACGCCATTATTTCTAATCGCACAATAAACGTTAAAGTGCCAGGACTCTTGAAAATTTTTATTCTGTAAATTTGTTGAGGCCTCGGTAGACCAGCGGTAAGGTGAACTGCCTTATACCGTTTGTAAACCGAGGATTGTGGGTTCGAGTCCCACCTCGCTCTTGGGTGTTGTGAATGTCTGAAATTTAGTGGTTATTTATGATTAAAAATTGTTGGGTAATGTACATAGTTTACAAGCCCATCGGCCGTTCGGAACCAGCGTTAAACTGTAGGTACCTCGAGTTAAAAAAAAAATGTAAATTTGAGTCACTCCAGTAATGAGAATTGTGTCGATTAAAGGCACCATTATTGGTAAATTTAGCTTCGCCTGTCCAAATGATATTGTCCAAAAGAAAAGGGTTTCCTTTCGCCAAAGTTAAGATAAATTCACAGAATGCCACTTGTCTTGGAAAATCAGTTTCTTTTAGATATTGGACTTTAGAAAATAAGTATGGTTTAAATTTGTGTTTGCGTAATATTATATGAACTGTTGACTTGGATAACCCTGAAATATCCCAAGATGGCAATTTCAGTATTCTCATCATTAAGGAGACGTTCATTTCTTAGCACTACTGTCTTGACGGATCCAAAGTTCTTGAAATTTTTTATAAGTTGCTTTACAGCCCCTCCCGATGCCTTTTGTTTTTGCAGATATCGTATGGCAAATTTTTCACATGTTCTTGATAACGCTTTATAACATTGTCCATAAATAATAAATAAGTTTAAATAATCTTCGTGCGTATAATTTAAGCGCCCCGGCATGATTATTAATAATTTTCAAATGACGTGAGACAGTGACAGCTCAAAAATTTATTTAGTTTGATTGTTTCATGATGCCAACGTCAGAGCCAACTGAGAGTAACTTGATCGTGGCAAAATTGTCATATAAAAATATTAAATTGGCAATATTTCAAAAACTAACACAATTTTAGGTACAGATAACCTTATACAAAGTTACCTTCATTTTTGATGCTAAATACTACAAAATAATAAAAATGGGGGTTTCCATTTAAAAAAATTGATTTTGGACAGTTTTCTCAATCTTATTTTAGATTTTATTTTTTGCACACCCTGTATGACTAGTTATCCAAATATCATACAAAATCTATTAGAGTAGGTCTTTTTCAACAAGAGGTCCAAACTAGAGTTAGTAATAAGGGCTTCCTTATAGGAACAATTGATAATTATATCAGGGCTTACAATCGTGATTTTTGACATAAAAACCTAAATATGTCAAAAACGCTTAGACTTAGGTATAGGACATAATACATAAAATCTGCCTATAATTATACGTAGAATCCAAAAACGTATTAATATGTAGGGTATCCTATTTGAAATAAGCAAGTTGGTATCTACTTCCGGTATAACCGGAAGTGCCACAATCTTGAAAATATTTTAGTCGAGTTGCCCCTATCGACATTAGTGTACTGTCAAATTTTCAAAATTTGTAACACATAATATGTGTAGTTTTCCATCTACAGATCGCGTTCTTTCCCGGTGGGACACCCTGTATATATATATATATATATATATATATATATATATATATATATATATATATAATATATATATATATATATATATATTTATATATATATATATATATATATATATATATATAATATATATATATATATATATATTCTATATATATATATATATATATATATTTATATATATATATATATATATATATATATATATATATATATATATATATATATATATATATTAGGTTGTCCCTTATATGCGCGAAAAAAAAAATTTTAAATATCGAAATGCGTACCTCCTATTTCTTTTTAAACTACCCAGACTAACTTAAATAAAAAAAAATTCATCTTCCTATGTCAACGTTAACTCGTGCCGACAGAACTCTGAAAATTTTGAGAAATGCTTTTTTCAACCCTCTCCGTTTTATAGCTAATCAGTTGAAATATTCAAATTTTTATGAGATATTTATTAAAAGAAGATAAAATTGCAGATCAGGCAGGATATATATTTTTTCAAGGTCCCTTTTTTACAGTTTAGATACATATTTCTATGCTTCTGAACACAGCGTAGCATAAATTCCTTTTGCTCTTCCTTTGCAGTGATCAAACCATGAAAATCTTGCATAAGTTTTAGAGCTCTTTCAGACCTATCATTAACTGCCCTTTGAGAAAGAACTTTCTTTTTCGCCTCTGAATACGCAACATCTTCATCCCATATAGAAACAAGTCTATAGAGGAAATTCTTATCAATTTTTAATCGAGAAAATAAATTTGTGCTCTTGACAGACACAAAATCACTCAATGATTTTACTGCCACAATATATAAGGCAGTATTACTAACAATTTATTGAAAACAGTATAAAAATAGTATTTTCACTGTATTCCTACTTACTATACAAATAATTAGACTACAGTGTTTGTTTTGGTACCAAAGATGTTGACTAAACTTGCTCAGGACTGCTTTGGAGATAAATTTGTTTCATATTCTTTAAGCCTCTTCAAAAAACACAAATCTTGATTTTGTGCCTTCACCGCCAGACTACATACAAGCCATGGTTTAACATACAAAACCGCAATCAATAAACAGACGTCTTGAAGAGCTCGCTTACCCTTGGCGCTAATTTTGAACTGGGATTGCAACAAACACATCTTTAAAGAGCAAATAGCTCTAGGTAATCACCTCACTTGATGCATCGCTCCAGGAGGTCTAATTTTAATTTTTTTTCACTCTCCCCTTCTAAGAAAATAATACATAGTTCAATCAGTTCCCGATAATTGTTACGTCCAATGGTTTTTCGCAGTTCTTGATTATAAAATATCAACAAATCTTCTATCGACAAAAATGTCGTGTGGCGATATCGGTATATGTTTTAAATGCAGCAGGATTAATAGTTTTCCAATGGTTAAAAATAACAATTTACACATTTATTATAAGAAATAACGCATGACGCACGTTTCGGTGGAACTTCACCTTCTTCAGATGCTGATGGCAAACTAACTATGATTCTCTGTTATATCGAAAACAAGAAATGACAAATTATGTAGAAGGGGTAAATACAAAGATGGTTACAAATAATTATTAGAAAAGGAAAAACCAATTCTGAACTGCTAGTCAGGTAGTTCGGTAATTATGAAAAGATTAAGAAGGGGGCTTGAAGTATGATCGATTTGGCTATTCAATAGGAGACCGGAATGCTTATATTTATTCATCTGTAATGATTCTAAAAAATTAAGTTTAATTCCCTTACTTTCAGTATTCAATATTTTAAAATCGAAATTGAATGTGTGATTTTCTTGGATTAAATGGTTTGCATAATGTGAATCCGACTTCTGATTAACAAAGCTACGTTTGTGTTCTGAAATTCTAGTTTGAAAACTTCTGAAAGTTCTACCAATGTAAAACTTATCACAATCGCCACAATTAATTTTATAAACTCCCGATTTATTATCTTTATGAACTTTGGATTTATTATTTTTTATATGATTTCCTAAATTATTACTGGTACGATAAGCAATGTTAATGTTGTGCTTAGATAAGAGAGATTTAAGTTTTTTACTTGAATTTCCGATGAAAGTGAGGCTGTTGTATTTGATATTATTTTTAGTAAGGGGGTACACCTGGTTAGTCGCATTTTTGAAAAACTTATTATCTATCATATTGTCTATAATATTGGGATCATAATTATTATTTACGGCAATTTGTTTAATTATATTTTTCTCGATGTTAAAATTGGCCACTTTCAAATGCCAATTTTAACACCGAGAAAAATATAATTAAACAAATTGCCGCAAATAATAATTATGATTCCAATATTATAGACAATATATAAAAAATTTTTCAAAAATGCGATTAACCAGGTGTACCTCCTTACTAAAATAACATCAAATACAACAGCCTCACTTTCATCGGAAATTCAAGTAAAAAACTTAAATCTCTCTTATCTAAGCACAACATTAACATTGCTTATCGTACCGGTAATAATTTAGGAAATCATATAAAAAATAATAAATCCAAAGTTCATAAAGATAATAAATCGGGAGTTTATAAAATTAATTGTGGCGATTGTGATAAGTTTTACATTGGTAGAACTTTCGGAAGTTTTCAAACTAGAATTTCAGAACACAAACGTAGCTTTGTTAATCAGAAGTCGGATTCACATTATGCAAACCATTTAATCCAAGAAAATCACACATTCAATTTCGATTTTAAAATATTAAATACTGAAAGTAAGGGAATTAAACTTAATTTTTTAGAATCATTACAGATAAATAAATACAAGCATTCCGGTCTCCTATTGAATAGCCAAATCGATCATACTTCAAGCCCCCTTCTTAATCTTTTCATAATTACCGAACTACCTGACTAGCAGTTCAGAATTGGTTTTTCCTTTTCTAATAATTATTTGTAACCATCTTTGTATTTACCCCTTCTACATAATTTGTCATTTCTTGTTTTCGATATAACATAGAATCATAGTTAGTTTGCCATTAGCATCTGAAGAAGGTGAAGTTCCACCGAAACGTGCGTCATGCGTTATTTCTTATAATTAATGTGTAAATTGTTATTTTTAACCATTGTTTTAATATGTTTATTAATTTACACCAAGTATCGGCCCAATAAATCCAAAATTTAATAGTTTTCCAGTTGTCTCTAAACTTTTTGCACAGTAGGATATCAGGGCTACTTGTGACTTGGTGGATTTTTGACGCATATTATATTATATATTAGACGCATTCGTGTCACAGCACATTATTTGTACTTTGTCGTCGAGGTTTCAGTCATAAAGTGCGTCTAAAGCTGCAACTAACCTAGGCAGGATAAAGTCTTTCCTTCTTCTTTTTGTAGTAGTTTCTGAACTTACCATTTGAGAGGTGGCTTTCTCAAGGTTTTCATCAGAGCTGATAAGTTGATCGTTATGTCCTTGCGTTTGAATAGAATCTTGCGTATTAACAGATGACGATAAACCTCCGAAATACATTTGCTCACATCTTTTTTTCTCTTCATTTAATTTCCTTTGTCTGGCCCTTTCTTTTTTTTTCAGCTACCTTTTTGTCTCCACCCGCAAAACAACCTGGACGCCTTGGTTCTCTTTGTTTTTATAAAAATATTTTATCCTTTTCAATTTTCATCCGTTCCAAAGCATCAGCGTGTGCTATATCAAATAAACTATCTGAATTGTTCTTAAAGTCCTCCTCACGGCGCTTGTAAATATCTTGTACATCTTTACAATTTTTTTGCAACTCCCTCCAAGCATGGTAAAGATCCACAATTTTTTTTACATAGTTAAGTATAACTCCAGTAGGGATTATAGCTTTTTCCCAAATTATAACACACTTCCGAATGACGAGATAAGCTCTTTCACTAACAGTCAATTTAACTTCGCGAATGTTCAAAAAAAGTACAGCAAGAACTCGACGGTTAGACGGTAACTTTGCGCCTGTTATTTGGTAATTCACGTCACCAACTAAGAAAGCATATTTTTTATTACTTCTCAATTCCACGGTCACCTTCTAAATGTAAAACAATGCGTGTTAATTTCGAGAATAATTGAAAACAAATGACAAATGCCGTGAATACGCTTCGCTACTGCCGCGCAGTATGTATGAACATGATTCGATTCAAGTCGGCACGGGTTATCGTACTCCAAATAAGGTAAAAATTCATTTCCGATTGTTTCAGACGCAAATGAACATCACTAAGACCTATGCGTTATAAATTTGAAACTTTGAAAAATAAGGGACACACTTATACAGGGACGCTGATATGTATGGAAACGGTCGATTATTCACTAAAGTAAGATGGCTGGCGAAAAATATTAGGATACAAAAGATATAGGGTTTTTTAAAATCTATCACACTAAATAAAAATTAAGTATACAGGGTCAGTCAAAAAGTACTGAAGAAATAAAATTGCTTTTTCTTTAATGGAACACCCTATATATAATACCACAATATTTCAATTCTGCTCAAAATTTTGAACAAAATTTACATAGCACATCATTTCCTAAATTCAACCGTTTTCGAGATATCGAATTTTGAAAATAACCTTTTACTACCCTCTAATTTATTGAAGAAAAAGCACGATATGATGGTTATTCATTATGGAAGTCACAGAAAGTGGAGTATGTGGATATGATTACAATTTAATTATATTTTTACACGAAATAAAAAAGCATAATTGTTTAGGGTTGATAAAAATGCAGGAAACAAGTTGTAATAAACAACGAATTCTATTTAATAAGGTGCTCAAAGTGTTTATGGTACCTCCTGACAGTAATGAACTGGCTGAACAAAGTTTCGTAGTGAATTTAAAATCATGTAAGGAGGAATGGTAGAAATTTCATGCCTTATTCTTTCTTTCAACTCTTAGATATTTGGAGGCCTATTTTTGTAGAATACATTTACCGTCGGGAGGTAAATGGTAAACACTTTGAGCACCTTATTAAATAGAATTTGTTGTTTATTACAACTTGTTTCCTGCATTTTTATTTCGTGTAAAGATATGATTAAATTGTAATCATATCCACATACTCCACTTTCTGTGACTTCCATAATGAATATCTATCATTTCGTGCTTTTTCTTCAATAAATTGGAGAGTAGTCAAAGGTTATTTTCAAAATTCGATATCTCGAAAACGATTGAATTTAGGAAATGATGTGCTATGCAAATTTTGTTCAAAATTTTGAGCAGAATTGAAATATGGTATAATATATAGGGTGTTCTATTATAGAAAAAGGAATTTTATTTCTTCAGTACTTTTTGACTGACCCTGTATACTTAATTTTCATTTACTGTGATAGATTTTAAAAAACCCTATAACTTTGTTTCCTTACAATTTTTCGCCAGCCATTCTTATTTTATTGAATAATCTACTGTTTCTATATATATCAGTGACTCTGTATATATATATATATATATTTATAATATATATATATATATATATATATATATATATATATATATATATATATATATATATATATATATATATATAAATATATATTTCTCGGGTGAGAAAAATTAATCAAAACACCTTTCACAGTGACATAGAAGAGCTAATTCGCGAAATGGCTCAGAAACAATATATTCCTGATATTTTTCATTGTTTTCAGTTCAAATTGCGGAGATAACTCAAATGATTCATTTGCCGAATACATTACATAAAAGCTCGTTGGAGAGATTCATTTCTCGTAGTTGATAGTGTATAATCTCAGCATTAAAGTATGCATGTATATATTTCGTCTCTAATATGCATTATATTGCTCTCCTCGGCTGGAGGATTACCAAGAATTCAGGCTTCGCAAAATCCCCGAATATATGGATGCAATTATGTTGCAGGAGTGTAGAGAAAAGTATTTTTGTTGTTTGGATAACGACTTCGAGATATTGCAATTTGATCGGCTTTTTCACGTCTGTTTATAATCTTTCAAGATTGCATGTGATACTGACAGTTCTTGAAGAATTTTGTTAACGTTTATTTATGCAGAAAAAATAAAAAAATATTGTTTTGAGTGATATTATTTTTGAGAATAACGTCTTGTTTTTTTCAGCAGAATTGAAAAAAATTTAATTACTTCAACATAACTTTCATTCATGAAAATGATTGATAATTAGAATTTTCTTCAGTACCTACAATTATTCGTCTGAATATTTTTCATATACTTTCTAATGTAATTGTGCTATATTTTACTCCATGAAACTGATATTTGTGAATAATATAAGTGAAATACTTGTTTCAATTTTGTTGATTGTTCATCTCTATATTCATGTCATGTTTCAACATATGTGGATCAGATGAAATGAAATTGACGAAGTTATATAACTTAACAATCACCAAGTATTATTGAAGTACCAGTAACTTACTTCGATAGAATATTACTAATTGGTGCGGGTCAATCGCCAATAGTAATATGGACATTGCGCGCCTTGAATCACGTGATTTTCTGTCGACTTTTGAACGCTCAATTCTGGTGATCTGCTTCGTGGATCGGAAAAGGACATAGCCCAAGCCCTTCAATTTTTCTGCATTTAGGGCCAAGATATGCCTTCGGTCGAATGTAAGAATGCACGCGACTCAACGATAGTTGAACATTGAATACCGCTTATACGGTTATTGTTATATTGTTACAAGAATAATAATAATGATAATATATATATATATATATATATATATATATATATATATATATATATATATATATATATACTATATATATATAATAATATATATATATATATATATATATATATATATATATATATATATATATATATATATGTATATGTATATATATATATATATATATATATATATATATATAAAATATGTTTTGTTCTTACAATATTTTTGGATGCATAAGATCGTGTTATCATAAATAATTTCCTCTTTTTTCGCACGCTTTCTTTCAATTCCAGTAACTTAGCTGTTGACTATTATCTCCTATTATGCAGTTTATAGCAAAATTCTTTAATCAATGGTGGAAAAGTGAGAGAGCATATACTATTTTGTTGTAGATTCTAAACTGTAGAAAACTTATCTAGGCAAAAATAGCTAAAACACAGTGTTCATCTAAAACATCTTTTATTTCATTTCGTATGACTACGATAGTCATCTTCAGTTGAGTATCAACTGAAGATGGAGGCTCCTCGGACGAACGGTATAGTTAGCGCTATGCTGTGCGCGGAGGTCGTGGGTTCGATTCCCACCATACCTTTTGGTTTTGTATACGTCCATGACGTTGGTTATTTCTGAAAATATGAATTATGCTGCGTAACGATAATTTATCAGCCCAAAGGCCTTTCGAAACTGGCGGTAAACCGAGGAAAAAAACTGAAAGAAGGCTCTGAAACAATTACATAGTTTGTCAATGTAATGATAATACTTGAAAGATTCAGAAATGCTCTGCACCGATGAATCTGGGGGCGATTATCTGGGGAATGGGGTTTGGTCTTTTCAGTTCCTTCATTAAGTTCTGAACACTGTCACATAAAAGTTCCTTGATGACAGGAAACATACATTTTTGTTCGTTTAGAATCCAGTTCACTAGAATTTTCTGTTCTTGATATGAGAGTATAGAGGGTGCGCCGACTTGACAGTGTACTGGATATCTTCCATGAATTTCGTGGAAAGTATAGTTCTAGGTATTCCAAAAGTTTTGCTTGCTTTCTTGATGCTTATGCCACCACGAAAACTTTGAATTGCGGATTTCAGGTTAACTTCTGAATACTTTTTATTCTTTTGAAGCTCCATTTTTCTGAAATTGGAATAAACACATATCTGACGTCTAGCATCAGCACAATATGGTATAATTGTATGACTGTAGTGAGATCTATCTATCTCTGTAAGACAGTAACTCAGAAGTTGCTCAATCGCTGTGGTGGAAACTCAGAATCCAGAAAGCCGTCATTGCCGGAATCTGAATTCCGACACCCAAATACATTTTACATTACCTATTATGAATGAATCGAGCAGGAAAAGCATATGACGGAATTCGAAAATTGAAAAATTTGATCCATTGTGAACTTGATCATCCTATATTTTTTGATTTAGGAAAGTTCTGGGTAAAGAAAAAACTGAACTAAAAAAAATTGACACTAACCAAAATTCCGTCATCCCCATTTCTTCACAGCCTGAATGCCGTCATAGCCTCATAACCTGAATTCCGACACCGTATGTGTAAGGCACATTTTGAAAGAAAATAGCTCAGAAAGCCTATGACGGAATTCGGGAATTAGAAAATATGATTAAATGTGATTCCTACCGATATATTCTTTTCGATTCTTGATAAACGCAAGTGTGAAAAAAAATATAAGGAACAACCTAATTAATATATATATATATATATATATATATATATATATATATATATATATATATATATATATATATATATATATATATATATATATATATATATATATATATATAAATATATATAAATTAGGTTGTTCCTTATATTTTTTTTTTATTCAATCAATTCAATTACATTTAATCTATAAACAAGATTAACGAGCAATATTTTCCTCATAAAATCTTAAAACTAAAGTAATTTACTGAGTTTCTCCCACTAGTGTTTCCTCCGTTTTGTTTGCTCGTGGTTTCCCTACACAACACACACTGTGCTTTGCTTTTCACCCACTACACTTGCTCAAAAGGTTTAGTTCTTTTGAGTCTTCTCACCATGCCACGTTGGTCTAGCAGCTGGATTGCTTCGACATTACCGTGATTTGTCCCTTATATGGGCGAAAAAAAAATTAAGATATCGAAATGCGTACCTCCTATTTCATTTTAAACTACCCAGACTAACTTAAATAAAAAAAAAATTCATCTGATTTTATAAATTCCTTTTGCTCTTCCTTTGCAGTGATCAAACCATGGAAATCTTGCATAAGTTTTAGAGCTCTTTCAGACCTATCATTAACTGCTCTTTGAGAAAGAACTTTCTTTTTCGCCTCTGAATACGCAACATCTTCATCCCATGTAGAAACGAGTCTCTAGAGGAAATTCTTATCAATTTTTAATCGAGAAAATAAATTTGTGCTCTTAACAGACACAAAATCACTTAATGATTTTACTGCCACAATATATAAGGCAGTATTACTAACAATTTATTGAGAACAGTATAAAAATAGTACTTTCACTGTATTCCTACTTACTATACAAATAATTAGACTACAGTGTTTGTTTTGGTACCAAAGATGTTGACTAAACTTGCTCAGGACTGCTTTGAAAATAAATTTGTTTCATATTCTTTAAGCCTCTTCAAAAAACACAAATCTTGATTTTGTGCCTTCACCGCCAGACTACATCCAAGCCATGGTTTAACATACAAAACCGCAATCAATAAATTTAATTTTGAACTAGGATTGCAACAAACACATCTTTAAAGAGCAAATAGCTCTAGCTAATCACCTCGCTTGATGCATCGCTCCAGGAGGTCTAATTTTAATTGTCTTTCACTATCTCCTTCTAAGAAAATAATACATAGTTCAATCAGTTCACGATAATTGTTACGTCCAATGGTTTTTCGCAGTTCTTGATTATAAAATATCAATAAATCTTCTATTGTTGTATTACAAAAATGTCGTTTGGCGATATCGGTATATGTTTCAATGGCAGCAGGATTAATAGTTTTCCAGTTGTCTCTAAACTTTTTGCACAGTAGGATATCAGGGCTACTTGTGACTTGGTGGATTTTTGTTTCGAACACACCTTTTAAAATCAGTTCGCATCAGCGTGATGGCGCAAGTAAAGAGTAGTAATTCTCTGTCTAGTTTTTGTTCCAAAAGTACAACAGCCCCATATTAGACGCATTCGTATCACAGCACATTATTTGTACTTTGTCGTCGAGGTTTCAGTCATAAAGTGCGTTCAACACAGCTTCAGCTAGATACTGGCCGCCGGAAGAGCTCTCCAGATAGGGTACAGCCAGAAGTTGTTCCTTTTCTCCAAATGAAATTAGAATTGGCAGGCGTTCTTCTTTAGAACCTCTCACGTCAAGTCCAGGTAATGATTTCCCATCCCATCCCATTTCAGGCATATTATTCTGAAAATCTGATTTGATGAATTCCGCTCTATCTTTTCGACTCTGTGTACGGATACGTGGAATAGACGATTTGTTTATCGGAAAATCATCACAGCTAACATCTAGAGCGTCTACTACAGCCTGAAGTATATAGACAGAATCCCTTATGCTAAGTTGACAACTATCTAAAGCTGCAACTAACCTAGGCAGGATAAAGTCTTTCCTTCTTCTTTTTGTAGTAGTTTCAGAACTTACCATTTGAGAGGTGGATTCTTCAAGGTTTTCATCAGAGCTGATAAGTTGATCGTTATGTCCTTGCGTTTGAATAGAATCTTGCGTAGTAACAGATGACGATAAACCTCCGAAATACATTTGCTCACATCTTTTTTTCTCTTCATTTAATTTCCTTTGTCTGGCCCTTTCTTTTTTTTTTCAGCTAACTTTTTGTCTCCACCCGCTAAACAACCTGGACGCCCTGGTTCTCTTTGTTTTTATGAAAATAGTTCATCCTTTTCAATTTTCATCCGTTCCAAAGCATCAGCGTGTGCTATATCAAATAAATTATCTAAATTGTTCTCAAAGTCCTCCTCTCGGCGCTTGTAAATATCTTGTACATCTTTACAATTTTTTTGCTCCCTCCAAGCATGGTGAAGATCCACAAGTTTTTTTACATAGTTAAGTATAGCTCCAGTAGGGATTATAGCTTTTTCCCAAATTATAACACACTGCCGAATGACGAGATAAGCTCTTTCACTAACAGTCAATTTAACTTCGCGAATGTTAAAAAAAAAGTACAGCAAGAACTCGACGGTTAGACGGTAACTTTGCGTCTGTTATTTGGTAATTCACGTCACCAACTAAGAAAGCATATTTTTTATTACTTCTCAATTCCACGGTCACCTTTTAAATGTAAAACAATGCGTGTTAACTTCGAGAATAATTGAAAACAAATGACAAATGCCGTGAATACGCTTCGCTACTGCCGCGCAGTATGTATGAACATGATTCGATGCAAGTCGGCACGGGTTATCGTACTCCAAATAAGGTAAAAATTTATTTCCGATTGTTTTAGACGCAAATGAACAAAACTAAGATCTATGCGTTATAAATTTGAAACTTTGAAAAATAAGGGACACACTTATACAGGGTCGCTGATATGTATGGAGACGGTCGATTATTCACTGAAGTAAGATGGCTGGCGAAAAATGTTAAGATACAAAAATTATAGGGTTTTTTAAAATTTATCACACTAAATAAAAATTAAGTATACAGGGTCAGTCAAAAAGTACTGAAGAAATAAAATTGCTTTTTCTTTAATGGAACACCCTATATATTATACCACTATATTTCAATTTTGCTCAAAATTTTGAACAAAATTTACATAGCACATCATTTCCTAAACTCAACCGTTTTCGAGATATCGAATTTTGAAAATAACCTTTTACTACTCTCTAATTTATTGAAGAAAAAGCACGAAATGATGGTTATTCATTATGGAAGTCACAGAAAATGGAGTATGTGGATATTATTACATTTAATTATATTTTCACTCGAAATAAAAAAGCATAATTGTTCAGGGTAGATAAAAATGCAGGAAACAAGTTGTAATAAACAACGAATTCTATTTAATAAGGTGCTCAAAGTGTTTATGGTACCTCCTGACAGTAATGAACTGGCTGAACAAAGTTTCGTAGTGAATTCAAAATCATGTGAGGAGGAATGGTAGAAATTTCATGCCTTATTCTTTCTTTCAACTCTTAGATATTTGGAGGCCTATATTTGTAGAATACATTTACCGTCAGGAGGTAAATGGTAAACACTTTGAGCACCTTATTAAATAGAATTTGTTGTTTATTACAACTTGTTTCCTGCATTTTTATTTCGTGTAAAGATATAACTAAATTGTAATCATATCCACATACTCCACTTTCTGTGACTTCCATAATGAATATCTATCATTTCGTGCTTTTTCTTCAATAAATTAGAGAGTAGTCAAAGGTTATTTTCAAAATTCGATATCTCGAAAACGATTGAATTTAGGAAATGATGTGCTATGCAAATTCTGTTCAAAATTTTGAGCAGAATTGAAATATGGTATAATATATAGGGTGTTCTATTAGAGAAAAAGCAATTTTATTTCTTCAGTACTTTTTGACTGACCGTGTATACTTAATTTTCATTTAATGTGATAGATTTTAACAAACCCTATAACTCTTGTTTCTTAACATTTTTCGCCAGCCATCTTACTTTAGTGAATAATCGACCGTTTCCATACATATCAGCGACCCTGTATATGTATATATATATATATTTATATATATTTATATTTATATATATATATATATATATATATATATATAGATATATATATATATATATATATATATATATATATATATATTATATATATATATATATATATATATATATATATATATATATATATATATGATTAATATATATATATAATATATATTTCTCGGCGTGAGAAAAATTAATCAAAACACCTTTCACAGTGACATAGAAGAGCTAATTCGCGAAATGGCTCAGAAAACAATATATTCCTGATATTTTTCATTGTTTTCAGTTCAAATTGGCGGAGATAACTCAGATGATTCATTTGCCGAATACATTACATAAAAAAGCTCGTTGGAGAGATTCATTTTCTCGTAGTTGATAGTGTATAATCTCAGCATTAAAGTATAGCATGTATATATTTCGTCTCTAATATGCATTATATTGCTCTCCTCGGCTGGTAGGATACCAGGGAATTCAGGCTTCGCAAAATCCCCGAATATATGGATGCAATTATGTTGCAGGAGTGTAGAGAAAAGTATTTTTGTTGTTTGGATAACGACTTCGAGATATTGCAATTTGATCGGCTTTTTCACGTCTATTTATAATCTTTCAAGATTGCATGTGATACTGACAGTTCTTGAAGAATTTTGTTAACGTTTATTTATGCAGAAAAAATAAAAAAATATTGTTTTGAGTGATATTAGTTTTGAGAATAACGTCTTGTTTTTTTCAGTAGAATTGAAAAAAATTTTATTACTTCAACATAACTTTCATTCATGAAAATGATTGATAATTAGAATTTTCTTCAGTACCTACAATTATTCGTCTGAATATTTTTCATATACTTTCTAATGTAATTGTGCTATATTTTACTCCATGAAACTGATATTTGTGAATAATATAAGTGAAATACTTGTTTCAATTTTGTTGATGTTCATCTCTATATTCATGTCATGTTTCAACATATGTGGATCAGATGAAATGAAATTGACGAAGTTATATAACTTAACAATCACCAAGTATTATTGAAGTACCAGTAACTTACTTCGATAGAATATTACTAATTGGTGCGGGTCAATCGCCAATAGTAATATGGACATTGCGCGCCTTGAATCACGTGATTTTCTGTCGACTTTTGAACTCTCAATTCTGGTGATCTGCTTCGTGGATCGGAAAAGGACATAGCACAAGCCCTTCGGTTTTTCTGCATTTAGGGCCAAGATATGCCTTCGGTCGAATGTAAGAATGCACTCGACTCAACGATAGTCGAACATTGAATACCACTTAAACGGTTATTGTTATATTGTTACAAGAATAATAATAATGAATATATAATTATATATATATATATATATATATTATATATATATATATATATATATATAATAATATATA
>JARQZK010001526.1:57500-92500 GCA_030704885.1 Cynegetis impunctata | reverse complement strand
ATATATATATATATATATATATATATGTGAAATTTGCAATTTATAATAAAAAAAATTAGCCACTAATGAATGATTGTATTTATTTAGAAAATATACTCCGGACTTCTACCTATTTTATGTAGAATTAAGGTAATGGGACGCCATTGTTCAAGGTGTCACAGGGCGTCACTGAGGGTGAATCCGGCTCTGTTTTCAAGTCAATATTGGAAAACTGACTATTTGATTTCAACATTGTAGATACTGAAGAAACGTATCAATATAACTCTGTTATTATAAAAAAGTAGTTGACTACTATCAAATCTGAAGAAAATGATAAACAAGCCGATAAGACGTGTCATTTACGTCAGTCGAAATAGCGCAAATCAGGACGAATCGATAACTCGTTAATATGCAAAAGGTGCCAGTGTTTTACAATGTCTGCCGATGAAATTGGCGGTGATGGTTCCTAAGTAGGGGTTGCGAACGGATATATAAATCAAGTCGACCGAAATAGACCAGCAACCTCCGTCACGCCATCTGGGGCAGATGCCTGGAACTGCCCTCGCAAAAACTGCATACATTTGAATATCATTGATGTTTTTCATACCATTCAAAGAAGTTATAGTCCACATAAACTATAGAATTAGGTTAGGATTGCTGGTAATTGTGTTATTGAGTAAATTCACAATTTGTTTCTATGTATATTCGAATTTTAAATGCAAGATATAAAGTGGAACTATTTCATGTATTCTCCATATTTGTTCAGATGGAAAATATGTGTAATACACACGACAGAATGAAATCTTATTTCATCGTTGTGAAATTTGAAAAAGAATAGTTCTATGTTTAGATATACAATTTCCTAGTTCTTAAAGATAGAAGAATATACCTCATTTATACTATTCTTTCAAACTTCAATACAATAATTGATTTCGCTTCTTTCATTCGATTAATAGCATGTATAATTTCGAAAAGTTCATTCGAAATGGAGGCGATTTAATTGGAAATTGATTTCAAGAAAAACTATAACTACTTTTCAAGAAACTACTACTGAAAATATTAATTATGAGAAAAAATATAGATGAATCAATTTCAAAACTTAGCATAATTTTTACAATTTGTGAAACGAAACTAACAATTTCTGAGTTTGGTTGAAATCACTATTTCAAAACTCATTCAAAGATGAATGATCAGACAAGTAGATACAGCGCCAACACTTCAACCATTTAATACAAGCTGCGTGTAGTACACCGCAAATTAATTATTTCCAAATAATAAGCGGATGGTCGGTCGACTTTGAATTTAACATTCTGTCAATTAATTATTGCTCCATGTCTAGTTGTTATTGTCACTACTTACCACGCATTACTTGTTAATGAACTTCAACCTATTTTCCATAATGTGTTTTGTGCCGAGAAGATCCAACATTGTTGTACATCCTGTGTTTATTTGGAAAGTCCAGTGATCGGAATTCAATTCAATTTTCTTGATAGGGCATACAAAAATATACCACACAATACATTTCATACTTCGAGGTGATGGTTAGATGAGGGCCGCTAGATATAATATCAATCAACAAAAAAACTGAAAAAGGATGCTGCAGGATATATGAAACAGCTTTAGAAACTATTACCGAAACCCACTATTGAATCTCGATACAGTGCAATATAATTTTCGGAGGTTATTTTTTTCGTATAATTTTCAACCAATCAGAACGATCAATTTAGTTAAGTTACCTTGTATAATTTCGATAATACCTGATTATACATATAGTAGCTCTATCAATCGAACACTAACAGGACCGTCAAATTTTGACGTTTATCAATAACTGTTCAGCAATGGGTCGATTCGGAGATTTTTACTTAAGATACTCAACAAATAACGATTATTTGTTGGGTATCAAATACAATGCGTATACTTAAAATAAGTACGGTTATACATCTCAAACTTCCTGCATAATTACAAATCGTGTCAGTTTGACAGAATAATCCTCCCGCTTCGTGGTCGGTTCAAACTGTCAAACTGACACTTTGTAATTATGCAACAATTTATCGATGTATAACCTGATTATTTCGAAGTACTTATAGTATTACTACTGAATACGATTGACCCACGTTTTGTGGATCCGAGGTGGAAAAACCGTCTGTCAATCAGGCGTCCTGGGTTCGAATCCTGGGTAAGGAATCGATATTGTGTATTTTTATGAATATTATTGGTTTAATAGTAAATTAAATAGTTATGTAATATGCATTGGTAACAAGTCCACAAGGTGTTTGGAAACAGCGCGAAACTGTAATTCCATTCAATAAAAAATACGACCTTAAATACTAAAATACGTTCAAGGGGATATATTTCCTTCATAAACTGAAATAAAAAAAGGAAATACTCATTTTATAAAGAAAATGCTTGACGAAGCGCTAAGACTGGCCTATGTGTGGATCACGGGAGCTATAAGGACGTGCCCAACTAGGGCACTTGAGATAATTACAGATTTCACACCTCTATATCTGGTGATCGACAGGTTAGCCCATGAGACTATCCTCAGAATATCTAAGGAAGGCACAGGTGGTCACTCTAACCAATAGCATCAATAGTGATGTAATGGGTGGTCCTCTCTAACCAATAGCATCAATATTGATGTAATAGTAAAGAAAGTAAACATTGAGAAGAACATCACTACGATGCTAAGTGAAAGAAAGAGTGGGAAAAGGAATCCACCACCCAAACTCTCAAAGACAATACCATGGTACATAGATGGTTCAAGAACCACTACAGGAGCTGGCGCAGGAGTATATGGGGCAGACACCAAGTGTGTAGTGTCACTGGGCTCCTGTTCGAGCGTCTTTCAGGCAGAAATACTAGCATTGGAAGATTTATGAATATGAACTCAGAAATGCAACATAGCGATTCATTCTTATAGTCAAGTGGCTATGAAAGTACTGAGCTCCCATGTCATCGATTCAAAGTTGATATGGGAGTGCCAGAAGAAACTCAATAAATAGGCAAAAATAACAAGGTATCTTTAGTCTGGGTTCCCGATCACTCGGGAATCAAAGGTAACGAAGAGACCGATTTACTTGCGAGAAAGGGAGCACGAACGTTATTTGTTGGCTCACAACTTTTGTGTGGTATAGGAAAACTCACCTATAAAATAGACTTTTGGGAGTAGAAGGAAACCGGAACAAAAAGATTCCGTCAGAATCACCCAGGGATAGGTCACTTCAAAAAGTTCCTTGGTAACTTCAAAACTGCAAGATCCAAAGTATATATGGATCTGAGTAAGAATAAATAACGCTTTCTCACTGGCTTCCTTATAGGATACTGTTGCCCCAAGAAGTATCTGATGGGAATAGGTTTAACAGAAACTGACGAGTGTAGATTCTATGGAAAGGAGGAGGAAATTCCTGTTCACCTGATTACATAATGCCTCGCCATTGCAAGCCACCGAAAGGAATGCTTTAGTCAAGAAACTCATAGGAGTGACATAACCTCCTCGAAGCTTTTCCAGATATTGGAGTTCATTAATGCTCTGGAACTAGAAGGCGAGCTGTGGGTAGATGGCGTAGTACAGAAAACAGCTCTGATGGGGGTTACAAGGTCACAGTGCAATATAACCCCATATTAAATAAATAATAATAACTGTACGTACATTTTTCATAAAGGTAATCACACACTATCAACAAAATTAAATCTAGAAACATTTTCAGACCTTGGCGCTGGTGACGTGTTATAAGCTTCCTATTTTCACTAAAGTTGTTCATAAAAAATATCCAAAAATATCCTTTTGTGAAAATATTTTCAATTGTTTTCCGAACATTTGCGAGGACAATTTCATAAAAAAAACTATAGTAGAAATAATGAAAAATAATATTAGCCCCAAGTAGCCCCAACGAACTGCAAAATGCGACTAAGTATCATTTTCCATTGTAAGCGTTTTCCCCGAAACTTATCTTCGCAAAGAAAAATTTTCTCATTTACTTTGACATATTTCAGCGAATATTTCCTAGTGTAGAATTTGCAACTGAATCAAACTATCTGTGGTAAACACACCGGAACGGGTGTAAAGAAGATAAATAAGATATATTTCTATGAATGTATTAAAGCGCGAACTGTGCCAACGAACGTAGATAAAGAGAAACTTTTCAGACAGGGACCTACGGGCCGTGTAGGTTAGAATGCAAAACACGTTTAATGGAAAACTTTTCTTATTTAAATATTAACAATTCGATGAAGCTCCTTGTGGCATTAGCATAACTTTCTGAGCACTATGGCTTTGATTAAAATTTAGATTCAGCCAAATTCGGGAGAAAACTCACAAGAAAGCAGCACCGAGATGAATTATGTTGTGTTAGGAAAATGTTTAATTTCAGATTTTCTAGTTTTTTCGAGAAAATTCTTTTTTTTAATTTTTTTTCTTTTTCTCTTCGATTGAGTTAACCCTCTCGCTCACCCTGTCCTCAATTGAGGACAACCTACTTTGGATTTTTTCCTATGAAGTGCCGCTTGATCTTACTTCTCTGTCACATTGTTCTCAGTTGTGGACATCATATACTTCCAAATGAATATATGTGCTGCCATCTACAAGCTGATGAAAAAAAAATTCATTCATTTGAAATATAGGTTTCCGTAGGGTTGCTGTGACAGCAGTGTAGCGCTCTACTGTTTATTTTTTTTTTGGTTATATTCGTTAGACCACGTGTTTGAAAACTGTTTGTTCACGTTCACAAGAAGTGTAGACTTGTTCCAAAGTAATTGTGTTTGGTGATTTTTGTGCATATTGTAATCAGCGATTTTTGAAAGTGTGGTGTCCTAATTTGAGGACATTGTGAGCTAGCGGTAAACGCAACATCTAGGTAAATATAACAGCACTTTTATTTTATTTCTGCAAAAGTTAAATTTTATACATTTAAGTACTTCGAAAATGAACCATTCATGAAATACCATACCCTGTAATGTTATTTTAATAGAACATATTAATATTTTACCCTCTGAACATATTTCTGAAATTGTTTTGTCTTCCATCAGCTTATGATGTCCTCAATTGGGGACATGTCATAGTGCCCATCAGCTCATGATGTCCTCAATTGGGAACATGTCATAGTGCCCAAACGGAGCATTTTGAAAATCTGAATTTAACATCAAAAATTTTCAAAAAATCATAAGTTGCATCACAGTAAATTTCAGATTTTTCGTTCCAAAAGTTTTAATTCGTGACCGAGAGGGTTAATCAAATCCTGTTTTATCTTACCACTTATTACTCCAGAAATAAGATAGTTGAATGTTGGTATAATCTCAAATATGTATTGCAAATGTAAATGTAACATCATGTATGTAAGCTTTCTGTTCTGCAGTGCTAATAAAATTCTAATATTATTATTATTGTTATTATTATTTGCATAGGAAGAATCTGTGCTATATTTAGGGCTTGAACCCGACTTCGAATAGATCATTAGGTAGCTCATATAATGATAGTTATGCAATTGAATTATTTTTCTATTTTTCGCTTCTTGTTTTTTGAGCAAAAGTCGTCATACTCTACAAAAAAGGCGTCCATATAAACTTCTTACAAAAATTAAATTAAACAGGCTTAAATCAAAACTGGACTCATATATACCACCATAGACCATCTTCAAACAATTCACACACTTGTGTACACAGAATACAATGTCCCATCACATATGGCTTCTTTTGACTACAGTAGGGCGTTTGATTCAATACACCTAAGTGCCATATTTAAAGCAATGGAAAACGCACGGATTGATGGTGATACCTGCTGAAATATATCTACGATAAAGATCGAAGACGACATGATCACGAACAAAATACAAATGAGAAGAGGCGTAAGACAGAGTGATACCATTTCTCCTAACCTTTTTAGCCATGGAAGATATATTCGAAACGTTATCATGAGAAAATGAAGGTGATGTGGATGGCAAATATCTCAACCATCTCAGGTTCGCCTACGATATCGTCCTAATCAGCAGAACATTCAATGAACTGAACAAAGAGATACAGAAACTAAAGCTAGCATCGCAGGAGATAGGACTAGAGATGAACACCGCGAAAACCAAGTTTATGAGTCTAAATGAGGCAAACCTACTTACCATCGAAGAACAAGAAATAGAAGAGTTGGACGAATACGTCTATCTGAGGCACCAGATCAAGCATGGCGAAACCGAACGGCCAAAATTACCAGAAAAATGTGCATGACCTAGGCAGCATTCGGGAAGTTGGGCTTTATCCCGAAAAATCCAGATATTCCAATAAATATAAAATGAAAAGTGCATGACATGTGCATTCTTCCTGTATTGGCGTAAGGCCTAGAAACCATGACGCTAACCATACAATTTTCGAAGAAACTGAGAGTCAAGGGCCATCGAACGCGAAATGCAGGGTCTGAGAGACAGGATAAATAACAACGACATACGTCGACCAACCGGTGTATACGACGTGATTCAGAGCATAGCAGAAGCAGAATGGAGACGGGCAGGCCACGTGGCGAGGAAACAGAACAACAAATGGACAAAAATAGTCATGCAAAGGAGACCAAAAACACACAAACGTGGTAAAGAAAGACCCCAGAAAAGGTGGATGGGTGACATTTACCGTAAGCGGGGAAAGGATGGCAACACATTCAACCAGACTATCAAAGATGGACATTGGAAGGCGAGGCCTATGTTCAGGAGTGGACACGACAAGGCTGCTAAAGAAGAAGAAGAATATACGTATGTAGTGAGTACGTCACTAAAACCCTACTGAAATATAATCAAAGTACTGTATTATAGTAAAACTTTGAGCTTAACTGATTATAATTAACTTCCGAATGAACAAACGAGTATTCTATTTAGTTTAGGGTTTCAATTTGTTCCGTAGAGTATACTTAATAAACACTCAGTCATTTCAGAGTTCATTTGTTTAAGTGTTTTCAAAAATTCATTGCGTGATCTGCTCGTTTCGTTACCTAATGTTAAGCTCCACGTCTGTCCAAAAAACTTCCTTATACTGCATTATTGTTGTGACTTCAATCATTGGCTCAGTAGTATGAGATGATTACTTCGAATTACAAGAACGTGAGTAAATTATGAAAACCTAACCAATATATTACATAAACGTGTCAATATTTTTTGAGGATTTCTCTGAGTTTTTAACATATCAGATATTGTCTTGGTGAAAACGATGGTATATCCTTCAAACAAAAAAAAAAGTTTTCAAAATTTATCCACAATTGACGAAATTATCGATACACATACCTAAAAAACACGTACAGAAGTCAATTATAAATCTATAAATAACTTCTGTTTTCGCCTTCATAGTGATTATCTTATAGACTGAGAGCATTGAGTACGTTCCTGTTTTCGTTTTGCATTTCGCCTCATTTGATAATTATTCGTAGAATGAAGTATAAGTTTGAGAAGGTCCGAGATATTTGGATTCAATTTAAAACTTTGGATGAAGAACTCGTTATAGAAACTCAGTGAGCTTTATAAGGACAATATACTGAAACTTGTACTTCACAGAACAAATTCAGTTGAAGCCTCATCAACTTTTACAAGATATTTATTAATCACCTGCCGAACATGAAAAAAACTTCCCTTTGATTAAAAACAGGGAAAACGTACAAAGAATTCATTTTTGAAATATTTTGCTTTTGAATACTTTATTAGGTCTTCATTTAAAAAATCCTAATAGAAAATTGATTTCTACATTTTCTTGTTGACAACATTATATTCTGTATTCAATCTTTAGACGTTAAGAGAAATTTCAGAAAGACCATAAAAGTAACTTATTCTTGAAAAATGTCTGATATTCATTTTTGCTTGAAAATCTGGAGAGAGAGAGAGAGAAAGAGAGAAACAGCTTTATTGTCCTATAAAATTACAAAATTTTGTCGACAAAGCACATACCTATAAAAAATTAAAAATAAAATTTAACAATGATAACTAATCAAACAAAACACACTTTCAATCGTTAAACAAAACAAGAATCTATTGAATAGAAGAACAAAATAAAAAAACATTTATCAGTCAATTATGTATAAACATATGTTCAGAATCAACATATTTGTCAACTAAACTTATCATACAGATATAAAATTTTGTATATTACATATTGTATTATAAAAAAAAAAACAAAACATTAAAAAACAAAACATTAATATATGTTAATATATGTTGCTACTAAATGTGGATCTCAAGGGTCTATGTTACATTGTGAAATTCAGTTACAGAATAAAATTCTGCTACTGAGTAAAATGGTCTCTCCAAAAGAAAAGCCTTAGTCGAACTTCGGAACTTTTTGTACGTACTCAAGGATTTTAGCTCCAATGGTAGATGATTGTATAACTTTCCGGCATTGTAGGTAAAGGAGTTTTTTGCTAAGACGGAGGTGGGCGTTATTAAATAAATATCTGTATCTGAATTTCTTGTGGGATATCTATGATTTGGTCTTTCTGAAAAGTTATGAATGTGTTTGCGAACCACACAGACGGATTCGAATATGAATAGTGAAGGAAGGGTTAGAATTTTGAATTTTTTAAAGTAGAATTCGAAATGTGTCCTTCTGCTCAAATCGAACATATAACGAACTGCTCTCTTTTGCAATCTGAAAACAGACTCAAAGTGGAAGAGGCTGCATGAACCCCAATATGGCAAACCATAACGAAGGTGTGATTCGAATAAAGAAAAGTATGTCGACAACGCAGCAGAAATTGAAAGCTCTCTAGAAACCGTTTCAATGGCGAAACATGCAGAAGATAATTTTTTTGTTAATATGTCTATATGAGTACACCATTTGAGCGACTCATCAATATAAAGACCTAAAAACTTCGCTGAGTTCACTGTTTGAATTGTTTTATTGTTTAGGGTAACAGGTTGTAGTGTTCCTCTGTAAGACATTACTACAGTTTTATCTGTGTTGAAACAAAGTCCATTTGAATCAGACCAGGTCTTAATAGCCATCAAATCATTACTTATGATTGACTGTAAGGCTTGTATATCAGAGTTACTCCAAGTTACACTGGTGTCATCAGCAAACAAAGTAATTCTACCACTTATTTTCAAGTCCACAATATCGTTGATGAAAAGAAGAAAGAGAATTGGTCCTAAAACCGAGCCCTGAGGTACCCCACTGTCTATTGGTAGATTTATTGAATTCTTACCATTTGCTCGTACTGATTTGTTGCCTGTTAGTTAGTAAGATTTAAACCATTCTAAAGGAGACCCACGTATGCCATAAAAACTGAAGTTTTCGTACTAAAATTGCATGGTTAACACAATCAAAAGGCCTTTGCAAAGTCACAAAAAAACTGAAGTTGTGAACAGTTTGTCATTGAGTGATGTATATACTTCATTAAGAACCGAAAACATTGCGTCATTAGTGCATTTTGTGGGTAAGAAGCATACTGTTGTGCTGTAAGAATATTATGTTTGAGAAGGAAGGGTAAGAGACGGCATTTCATGAGCCTTTCGACTAACTTCGATAAGGCAGGCAATAAAGCAATAGGTCTATAGTTACAAGTTTTTGTTTTTTCTCCACCCTTATGGAGTAGGATAATAATGGCTGTTTTCAGACAATTGGGAAAGAGACCAACTTCAAAAGATTCATTAATCAACGAGACTAAAATGTTGATGGCTGTATCAGGTATGTTTAAAAATAATTTGATGGATAAGCCATCATTTCCACATGAATCTTTATTTTTTATATCGCTTATGGTTTGCATCAGTTCATGTGTGTCAACTGGTCTCAGGAAGAAACTGTCCATAATCTTTTTAGATGGTAGCAGGAAGGAGAGAGCATCACAACTCGGAACTATATTTGAATTGATATTCTTACATACATTCACGAAGTAATTATTCAGTTCATCAGGGCTGGGATCAACATAGCATGAGGAACGGGTTTTATCTCTTAAGTCATTTATTATAGACCATGTTTCTCTGGAAGAGTTCGAAGCATGTGAGATGCGAACATTGTAGAAGTTGTGCTTAGCCGATTTAATGATTCTGCGGTATAATGCCCTATAGTTGTTAATGTAATTCAATATAGAGGGGTTATCTATGAATTTTTTAATATACATTAGCAATCTCATATTTTTAGATGAAATTCGAATTCCCTTAGTTGTCCAAGATTTGTGACGCTTAGTTTTCATTTTGCGAAGGGGAAATGCTGTATCAAAACACTTAATCATCTTATTAATGAAGTCTAAAAATTTAGAGTCGGTATCTTCAAATAGACCACGCCAATCAGTAAACAGACATGCATTATAAAATATATTAAAGTTTTTTTGAGAATAAATTCGACCCATTCGACAGTTTTGTTTTGGAGCTGTCTGTGGGATCACAAAACTGGCAAGAACCGCTTCATGGTCCGAGAGGTAATTTTGAACTTAATTCTTAAAAAACTTGCATTGTTTACATATCTTTGGAGTGTAAGTCACAAATTTATGATTTTCATATTGTTCATTTTCTTGAAAAGTATAGACCGTACACAAATAAAATAAAGTATAAACTTTAAAATAAAAACACTTGGCTTATGTTTCACAATATAAAAAATCTTTAGATACTGTACTTAGCAGTAATAAAAAGTCGACATGTTTCGAGCTATGAACTCATTATCAAGACTTCAATCTCAGTTAACAAATAAAATATATTCTGTTCACTTCCTCATGAAGTGTAGGCCATATAGAAGTATACGATTATCATATGGTTCACTCCCTTGTGAAGTGTAGGTCACTAATATATTATGATATTTATATTATGTATTTCTTTGGAAAGTATAGACCATATATTGATATACAATTTCCGTATTGTTTATTTTTCTGTTGATTATTATTACAAATATATGATTTTAAACTGTTTCCTTCCTTGAAAATTATAGGCCATATATAAATATTCAATGTTCATATTGCTCACTTCCTTGTGATTTTTGGGCCGAACACAAATATATGATTTTAATATTGTTCACTTCATTGTCAGATATAGGCACTAATATCCCATTATTATGTTGGCCTTACTCCCCTCTGTAGGGTGCCCAGATGAAATAGTGGAAGCTTTCTGCACTCCTTCTCCAGTGGTTTTCGTTCTTTCACTATCCATATATAGCCCACGAGTAGCTAGGGTCAAAAGGGTCCACCTCTGCAGAGCCCCGCATGCAGAGGTAAGGGTATTATGCAGTTCCTTGAAAATTATAATCAATACACAATTATACAATTTTCAAACTGCTTACTTCCTAGTATAGGCAATAAGTATGTGGGTATATGATTTTCATTTAGTTCACTTGAGAATAATTGTAGGTCACTATAACATGATATTTATACTATGCAACTTTTGCTTTGGAAAGTATAGGCTATATACAAGTATATGATTTCTATATTAATCATTTCTTTGTGAATTGGAGGCCTCACACAAGTATGAGATTATCAAATTGTTCACTTCATTATGGAGGGTAGACCATACAAAAGTATATCATTTTTATATTGTTCACTTCATAGTGAAATTTAGACGCTAATATTCAATCTTTATTTCGTGCACTCCCTTGAAAATTATGAAAATGACACTTATCTGCGATTTCCATACTCCTTCCTCATTTCCTTATGAAATAGAGGCCGTACATAATATTTTTATATTATCATATATATTTTTATGAAGCTCAATTGTTTGTTATGTGTGGGTCAATAATACCTACATTATATTTATATTATGAGTTTCTTTGGAAAGTATTGGCCATACACCAATATACGATTTACATATTGAATTCTTTATGAAGTACCTATAGGCCTTACAGAAGTAGCTAAACTATTTTCGAATTGCTTATTTCATTATGAAGGGTAGGCCGTAAAAAAGTATACGATTCTTACATGTTCATTTCTTTAAGAATTGTAAATTATAAATGTATGATTTTTATATAATTTCGTTATTTGAAAATTATCCACCATACTCAAAAATACGATTTTCATTCTTATTATACTGTGTACATTCCGTTAAATTTCAATATTGTGCACTTCCTTGAAAATTAAAAACCATACACAAATCTACAATTTCCTTACTGTTTGTTTCCTCGTGAAGTAAAGGCGATATATAGGTATCCGATATTTATATGGCTAATTCCTTGAGAAGTATAGGCCACTGATACATGATATTAATTATATTATTCACTTTTTTGAAAACTATAGGCCATATGCAAGGATACGATTTGCATATTGGTTATTTCTTTGTGAAGTATAGGCCTTACAAAAGTATACGATTCTCAAATTGTTCACTTCAGTATGAAAGGTAGACCGTACAAAACATGAAAATGCTTATATTTTTCACGTCCGTGGAAAGTGTAAATTATAAAGGTATGATTTTTATTGTTTCGTTCCTTGAAATTTATAGGCCATTAACAAATATCCGAGCTTTTTATATTGTTCGCTTTCATGTGTAGTTTAGGCCGAACACAAGAGTGTAAATTTTTTAGCAGGTTTTCACTTTGAAAACCTGCTTATTGAAATGGGTAGCAAAGTTGGACCAAATTTATATATATATATATATATATATATATATATATATAAATATATATATATATATATATATATATATATATATATATATATATATATATATATATATATAGCTATAGCGTGTCCCGAAATTAGACGTCAATATTTCGGCCACATATTCTACTTCCAAAAATAGAGATAAAAGTTCATATAAACTAGGGTCCACAACTTCTTCGTTTTTAAGATACAGGGTGTTGAAGTTGAAGACCTGATGGTGATTTTTTGTAAATATTCTCGAAACCTGTGAAGGTAATTGGATAAAATTTGGTACAGTTACAAAACTTTTACGCTCTATTCAATGTACTTAAAGTTAGTATTGCAATATTTTCAGGAGTGAGTTGTGCAAAAAATTTGGCCCAAATTTTTTGATGGTTAATTTTTAGTAATTTTGACTAAAAAATTTGAAAATATGAAGCTTTTTGTACAAATAAGGTAGGTACTCATTTTATACTTCGCTAGGAAGCAGCACTTCCAAGAAAAACGCATTTGAATATTTCTTTACGAATTGATTGTTGTCCCGAAATTAGACGTCAATATTCGAACCATCTATTCCGCATCAAGAAATAGATATAAAAGTTCGTATAAACTAGGGTCCACAACTTTTCCGTTCTAAAGGTGAAGACCAGATAACGTTTTTTTATGAATATCATATTTGAAATCACTATTCTAATCTAATGCGAAGTGTGGTGCTGCATTTTCTCAACAAGTGCGGCAATTCTTTGTATTATCTTTGAAAGTGCGCAACCAATATATTCCTTTTTTATTAGAATTTGTCAAATATGAAATTTGTCATTTTAAAGCCCAAGATCTGTAGGCTCTCGCGCCTTCCAATGCCCTTCCTCCCAGTTTGGGTACCACTGAATTGAAAATTAAGGAACAGTTATTTGAGGTTCACTTATTCTAACATTCAGATAAGATGCTCGAAAAGGTTGCCCTGCTCATGAAGGCATATTTGGGTCTCTACGGGTAATTGCATGTAAAGCTTGCGAACCTTCAAAATGGTTTTGTCGTATTTGATTCCTTGCCGCACGTATTCTTTCACACAACTCCTCCTCGTTGTCTACTTCTGTTGCGTATACTATATCATTTATACGGCCTCAAAAATAGTAGTCTAGTGGATTTAAATCCGGCGATCGGGGTGCCCACGGAATAGGAACACCTCTTCTAATTCATTTACTCAGAAATTACTCGTATAGCCAATTCCTAATATTCACACCATATTGAGTTGGCTCACCGTCGTGCTCTGCCATTGCATAAACCACGTACAAAGTGGATATCTGCTAATTTTCTATTTGAAAACCTCTGGATTACTACTGAATAGTTTTTTCCGGCAACGTGCAGCACAATTGAAAACTGGGCGATTAATAATTGACAGCTTATTGTTGTTCATCTAGCAAATCAATAAACGTCTTTTATTTCCAGATCTATTGATCATTTACTCTTCGATTTGCACATTGAGAAACGAAAAATCAATTCCTGAAGAAATATTCAATTGCATTTTTCTCGAAAATGCTGCTTCCTAGCGAAGATTGAGAAGAGGACCTTATTTGTACAAAAAGCTTCATATTTTCAAATTCTGAAGTCTAAATTACTAAAAATCAACCACCAAAAAATTTGAGCCAAACACTACGCACTCCTGAAAATATTGTGATACTCATTTTTAATACATTGAATAGAGCGCAAAAAGTTTTGTATCTGTACGAAATTTTATCCAATTACCTTTACAGGTTTCGAAAATATTTCCAAAAAAACACCTTCAGGTCTTCACCTTTAACACCCTGTATCTTAAAAACGAAGAATTTGGGGACCCTAGTTATATAAACTTTTATCTCAATTTTTTTGAGGTAGAATATGTGGTGTAATTATTGACGTCTAATTTCGGGACACCCTGTATATATATTTGAAGAAATAGGGTTGAAAGTTTGTAAATAGGTAGTTTCGTATGATATCTTGGATGGGATTGCTTTTAGTTCGAATTTGTGGGGCAGTTGACCCTCCGGGGGAAGAGACAGATATTGTTCGCACAATAGAAAGCGCAATTGTTTTTTGAATTTGAAACAAAAATCATAATTGAATAGACTGGATGCGTTATGAGAACCTGTTTTTCTAATAATGCAGCTCGCCGCGATAGAGTTTTTTTATTATTTACTTCCTTTGTAGTGATTTAAAACGAATATATGATTAATGTATATTTCTTAAAGTTTAATTTCTTATGAACCTCGAATATTGTTCTCAAATTATGCCCCACTGTAAATGAAAATATTTTCGTAGATCATTTTCACAAAGCTATTAATAAACAAGCTTTTTATAACCGACTTTATTCACAAGAAAATTCCCATAACTCATCAACGAAGTTCGTCGGACCGTTATTAAAACAAACTTGTTCAAACTTAAACTTTGTATTTATTGTCGCGTTGTATCTTAATCGACTTTCATCAAACAAGTTGTTAATCAGCCGACAAATAGGCCAGTCATTTAGGAGTGTCACAGTTGGGCGGCCAGTTGAGACTCGCGCCCCTGAGGATTTCCTCCTCTAGTTGTACACTTTCAGCCAGGCGATGCCACCCCGCGACACACCCATAAACTAGTGGTGATTAATTACAATACCCTTCACCTTCCAAGTTTCGGAATAATCCGATTTCGGCACGCTCGAAAACATCTCGGGGCTTCCCGTTAGGTAGATATATTTTGTCCAGGGATAAAATTGTTGAGAGTAGTTACAGACCCACCCCTTCATCGTTCTTTCGATATGTTGAGCTTGAGGATCCTGACACCTGAGCTCCCTTGTTTTTAGTAAGCTCATTGATGTTCAGTTTTATATTTGAGGTAGTTATTGAAAACCTGCTTATTAAAATGGGTGCGATTAGCAAAGTTGGACCTACGACCAAGATAGCTTTTCGTTTCATGACTTTTTACGATGCTTGGCACCAAAAATTAAATTTCATATCTCTCTCTCCTTCTCTCTCTCTATATATATATATATATATATATATATATATATATATATATATATATATATATATATATATATATATATATATATATATATATATATATATATATATATATATATATATCTATATATCTATATTTATATATATATATTTATATATATATATATATATATATAATATATATATATATAAATATATATATAAATATATATATATATATATATATATATATATATATATATATATATATATATTTTATATATATATATATATATATATATATATATATATATATATATATATATATATATATATATATATATATATATATAAAAATATATATATATATATATAAAAGTGGGTACCCTGCAAAAAAAGGCGCTGGATAATTGACAAAACAACCAATTGTCAATTTACATCTATATTTCGGCCCTATATTGGGACCTTCATCAGGATGCTGAAAATTACACGCAAATCAGACCAAATAAATAGGTACAAAGTTGAAAGCTTACTTAAACATAGGCTATTTGTACATAATAAGTTCTAGAGAACAATTTGTAAAATAAATACTAATTCAGTAATATTAAAATCATAGCCCATACTAATTTAGTAATATTAAAATCCAGCCCCTCTCTTTGCCGAGTACCCTCTTTTTTACTTTGTTTTCAATAATACGGCAATATTTCTTGGTTATATATATATATATATATATATATATATATATATATATATATATATATATATATATATATATATATATATATATATATATATATATATATATATATATATATATATATATATATATATATGTCATTTAAGGGTAGAAAAATCTTTCCAAAACTGCCCCTCTACTGAGTCAACGAACTTTCGTGAAATAAGTTACATCGTAATAATTTCCATTAAAATCTTGTGAAAATTTCATCAACTGTCTGTGATTTAGTCCTCTGCTCCTTATCAAGTTTATTATTTTCATGACGGGCTGCATGACATTGCCAACTTTTAAATGTTTGGATGTTAGTGACCCCTGGTGAATGATACAGTGAATTTCTGCAAAATCATATGAAATTTTTTTCTGCTCTAATTTAGTTACAACAGCCGAATTTTGATACAAATCATGGCAGGAGCATCATCTCTAGTTATGCTGTAAAATTTATTACAATCGAGTTCATATTCTTCTACTAAATGCGCGATCGTATAATAAATATTATTTTCTCCACGATCATCACAGAATTCGTCAATTCTGATATCAAATTTGATTACAGAATGCTGGAATTCTCTCTCTTGAGATTGAAGAAATATTTTGCCCCCATGCAATTTAAATGTATTTGCTTTCTCTCCCTTGTGATAGAATAATATTCTCACACTGGCTAGCAATAATGACATTAGCCTTGACGCAGTTCATTGTCATCGTAGTGACAAATTTGAGTGTACCTATTATGAATTTATGCAGTGGTTCAGAATCAGAGTGTGAAAATACACCATTACACTGGTCATTGTTATCGGAGGACGTCGGCAACTGTGTTAGTGGATACAGGAGCAGATATGGAAACACTAAAAAGGCATGGGAGGTGGAAGTCTTCTCAAGTGCCAGAAGGATACATAGAAAATTAGGCGCAAAATCGAATAAATAAAGAAAATAAGTTAGTCTCATCAATTACTGGATCTAATACACCGCTAATCATGCCTTCCACTTCAAATTATGTGACTGTTAGTAAGTTCATCTTCTACAAACCACGCAATTGTTGAAAATTCTTCCAATAATGCACCAGTTTTCATTTCGAGAACTGTACAAATATAACAATTAATACAAAGTAGAATGTTTTTTGAATTATTGAGTGTTTACCTAATATAATTGTGATTGAGTTCTGTAATATGAATTATCTTTTGTTCCTTTTCATATAAAAATATATATTTAAAATTTTCGATCGTGGAGAAAGAATAGTCTGCTACTCGGTTGGAATGAAAATTCGTGATGCTCGTGGTTCCTCACGCTCGCCTGCGGCTCGCGCTCGGAACTTTTCCACTCGCATCGAATTTTCATTCTAACCTTGTTACAGAATATACTATTCTGCAGTGGAGCCTGTAAATGGAAAGCACTTTAACAGTTCCTCAATTATTTCGAAGTTATTATTGATACCTTCTATAAAGACTGAGCAAGTTGAGATTCTGGTCGCAGGCCATATTGAGACGGCTAGAGGACCGGATGCGGCCCGCGGGCCGTATCGTTGATATGACTGTCCTTGTCAATATCAGGCTATATAATTATTCAAACAAATAATAACGCTATTGAATATCACACAAAGTGAACAAGAAAAATTCTTTAACAACTCAAAAATTCTCAAACAACTTTCCAAGGCAGCAGCTTATATGTATTCCGTGACGCGAAAAAAACAGTGAATAGTTGGTTTCCAATATCTGTGACAAGAGGCGCTATGATATGTTTTCCATAAAGTAGTCCGACTGCGATTGGTATTGGAGAGCAATTATAGTTATTTAATAAACTAGTTTATTAATGACAGCGATTAATGGTTGAGATATTTTAACACGTGAGCGGAGCGAGCGCGTTAATAGTTCGAGACCATTAATCGCTACATTAATAAACGAGTTTATTACAAGATTTTTCCGTCGACCTCATCATGAATTGAGTATAAATTCTTGATTGAAATAAATTTTTATTTTGCATGACAGATACACTTGACACAATATAAGTTTCTATGTTCATTTCGATATATTTATATTTATGCTCCCGATGGAACAATTTGAGAAATTCGTAGATGGGATATTAGACATGTGACATTCTGAATAGTTCACATTACCTACAATATCCGATAAGGAATATGTGGAACTGGTGGAAGCTGAAGTGTTATTTACTTTCGAACGATTATTGCATAAAATTTTTTCCGCAGTTTCTACTTTATTTTCTATAGAGTTAAATTTTTCGATTTGAATTATGAATTCCTTTTCTCTGTGGAATAACAGTACAGACACAGAATAATTCAACTATTCCGTGCTGAATACTTCTGTGTTTGGTTGCCCATGACAATCATACATTAAAATAGAAGAAATTGCACATTAAAATGGGTCATTAATGATCAATTTTGTGTACGTTAAAGTAAGCTTTTATTTAGAGGTCGACGGAAAAAAATATTTTTATTCACTTCGGGTTACATAAGCTAAACTGAAAAGATCTAATGAGGTCGAAACAGCTGTATGCAGATTTTGAGTCGATGTGATTTGACGTTGGAAAGTTGTTTGATAGTTTTTAAATTATTGAAGAATTTCCCTTGTTCACTTGATTTAATTTGTGAAATTGACCACGGTCAACTTATACATTTTTATGATTCAGCTATATTGAACACAGAGTATTTGATAGAAAAAATAAAAATTCACATAATGATAAAATGAACTTTTATAGCTAGTTCAATATGTTCGAGAAAAAAAGAAAATTTATTGAATTTTTCTTAAATATGGGAATATTAAAAGCTTATAAAAATGAAAATGCATAAACATATTATAAACATGCATGTAAAAAATCATAGTAGAACCATTTTCGAACTATAAAAATATAAAGAAAACACTATTACATTCATAATTATACATAGGTTTGAGGTAGTCACTCACTCTTAATACTTGAACTAAAAATAGCTATCTCCTTCTCATGATGGAGTTAAATTTAGTCCAACTGCTCATTTCAGGCGTTTAAGTGATACTTCTATTGACAAAAATATATGTCTTTCTTCATACAACCTACAGTTCGGCGGCCTACATAAAAAGTTTCACAATTACTGGAAGATTTTTTTTTCATTAAGTAATTGAGTTCTATTTTCATCATCAGCTGATGATGAATACGTTATTTGTTCATAAAAATGACCCTTATGTAATTACTTCAAACAAAAAACACTTGAGTACATCATAAAATGATAATAAATAAATTGATAGAAGTATGTATACAAAATCACTCCTATCTCAATAACTCAGTGATGGAACGCTCAAAAAAATATATGGTCTACCAAACTTCCTTTGAATTAGTATTAAATAAAAGGAAAAACCATTTTGAGTTTAGCTATGCTTTCACCCTGATTCCGGCATTAGAACCTTATTCTCAAATTTAACTTGATACCCATGGAAAAAACAAAAACCCATTGCGACGCCGTCCAGGTAGCAGTTCATAATCGGATTGAGTACCCTACAGAAAAAATATTTTAACTTTTGGACGCAGTTAACGATGTAACGTCTCCATTTACAAGCTACATACGAATTAAATTAGTTATCTTCTGTGAGAATCATTTGAAATAAATATTTTTTTGTTTTCAAATAGCAGATCCATGCATACATTTACAGATTTAAGCTTACGAACGCGAAGGCTCAACTCAAGTGTTTACGATAAGTGATATTTTGGGACTCAAATACAGTGCAGTCAATTTTTCATTCAAGAATTTTTCAAGAGAATGAGAAGTATGATATAGTTTTTTTTAAGGGTACTCCTGAATGTAATGTTCAAATAAATTGTTCAGTTAATTCTTCTGAAAGCTCTCGAGGATAGATATCCTTTCAATCTCTGTAGGCTTGAGTCTCTTCTGAATGATTTTTCAGATTATGTATTGTATCCTCAATAATTTCAACTCATTTTGATATATTAAAGATGTGAGAAATCTAGTAAAATAAAATTGATATTGAAAGACCTTTCAGAAGATTTGAATAAGTCAAGAATTTTTTGACAAAATCGGTTATCGAACTTAAATGGCAAACATAAATACGTATATATATATATATATAGGAAAAAAATATTTTTCTGCTGCAACAAATAATTTTTTTTTCGAACAAAATGTGAAACAAAAGAGCAGTTACGTATTGAACTATTATTAGTGGTTTATCTTTCGTTCAGATAAATGATATCAAAATCACATTTTGTTCGAACAAAAGAAGAAAATATTTCTGGTTCAACAAATAACTAGCTACCGTAACGTTTGAAGTAAGAAAGAGGCGTCGGGCGGTCATTAGGAACAAGGGAGAATAGTTCGAGCAAAATTTGTAATTAGATAACAGTTTGATATTAAATTATTGTTAGTAGTTTAACTTTTGCTCAATTAAACGATCATAAAAATAAAATTGTTTTCCTCACTAAGTCCGAACGATTTCCGTCCTTCTGAAGGAATATCCGCAATTTGAAGCAACCATAATTTTTTCATCAATGTGTAGCATACCGTTAGAAAGGTAATTAAGTAGAGACTTTTTCAAAAGAGAGTGAAGCTCCTAATTGCTGTTACTTTTTTCAAAATTGCATTTTGAAGTTGATTTATTTTCACAAAATCAATAATTTTATGGAATGAAAGTTTTCACATGTGCCTTTAGTACTGTCACGTGTAATGAAAACTTATAACTCTTTGAACAAACAAACATCACAGAATACTTAATTGAAAAAATGGTGCTTGTACAGTCATCAATAAAAAACCAACGAGAGTTAGTTTAGTTAGCGGGTTATGGATAATTTGAGAAAAAAAATTTTAAAAATTTAAAAATTCATCTTCTTAGCCGTGAATCTCAGAACCCAGGGTCTAAAGGTGGAAAGGTAGCTATGACTCCAACAATATCTCAAAAAGTTTTGATGGTTCATGTGCCAAACACCCTATATATATATATATATATATATATATATATATATATATATATATATATATATATATATATATATATATATATATATATATATATATATATATATATATATATATATATATATATATATATATATATATATATATATATATATATATATATATATATATATATATATATATATATATATATATATATATATATATATATACATATATAAATTCAATGAACTGCTCGCTCAACGGTTAGTGGAATATTCTTCAAATTATCAGTCAAATGAAGTAAAACAAATAGCTTGATTCAACTAATTCTGTTATCAGGTTTTGAGAATGGGTTAATAGCTTGAAACATGTCAAGTTAATAAACGAATATTAGTGGAATCAAGCCAAGCGTTATATTTAATTTGAATTATATTTACCTATATATTATATATATATATATATATATATATATATATATATATATATATATATATATATATATATATATATATATATATATATATATATATATATATATATATATATATGAATCAGAGAAAGATTCTGGGGATCAATCCGATTTTGGAAGTTTTGTTGGCGCTGAGATACACCGTTTGTTTCACGACGTTTCGCCAAAATCTCATTAACTATTTTTCTGTTTTACCAGTCAGCAGAAAAAAGCTATAAGTTTTACAGCCGTATTCACCAGCTGCCGCTAACTTTTTAATAGGCTCTGTTGAGTGCGTAAAGGCGGCTACGCACCTAGCTGTTTACTTTACAAGTATGCTGATACAAGCTTTCTGTACAATTATACATGAATGTGTGTATGGTAAAATACAGCAGAAGTCTATGCGAGTTTTACCATACACACCTTCATTTATAATATTGTACAAAAAGCTTGAAAAAGCAAACTTGTCATGTAAACAGCTATATGTTTAGTCGCCTTTACGCATTTAGCGGCCTGATAAAAAGTTAGCAGCTGATGGTAAATACGGCTGTTAGTTTACCAATCGAAGATAGCAATAGTGCAAACGTTGTCACACCCTGTATATATTATTACTACATACTACTAATAACTATCCGCTATTAATTTAAAATGGACAACGTAAAAACTAAGTACAATTTACACTGCTTATCTTCAAAGGATATTACGAGAGATATACCTATCTAAATATTTATCACGATTTTTGCATACTTTGATGAAAACTATAGGAAATATGACATGAATAACTGCTTAACTGTTTAATTTGTAAAATTGTAAAAAATTTTTGCTCGAGAGATCGAGAGAAACGAGAAATTCTCGACGAGGATGGGCTTTCTCTTGTCCCGTCTAGAAATTCTTTTCGAGAGAAAACATCTCTCTCGTCTCGTCGAGACGAGACGAGAGACAAGAATCTCTCGTCTCGGCGGCATCACTATATATAATAAATTTCTGGATATCATGAGTGAAAGCAAGGTCACCCTTATTTACTGCTTTGAGTCAAATCGTGAGTAAAATGATGAATAATATAATAGTGATTCGTTGAGAAAACTTTTTGATTGAGGTTATCAATTTCGAAATTTTATGTGCACATTCATGAAAAACCTGCCAATCCATAGTCACGCTTTGCGTGCTTCGAAAGTCGTACATGAAAACATTTTATTGACCTTTAAATAAAACGTAATAATTTCCATCAGCTGTACAAACGTGTATTTCAAGGGAACCTGCATAGGCGTAACGCAATTCCAACATTTTAGAATGAAATAATGATTTAATTTATTCAGCGTTATTATGCACACGCAATGAATATATAACTCATTCCGAAAAATCTCTTGGTTATATGACATTTCCTTCAAAGAGTCACAGAGAAACACCTTCACAAAGTTACCTAATACGGGTTAGAATTTATGTCTTTATTTTCGAATCTGGAAAATTCATTCGAAAAATTGATGATTCATTAACGAGTGAGAAGTGACATGAGTTTTTGGCGTTTGGCGTTTCTGTCTCCTTTCCTAGAGGTAAAAATGTGTGAGTATACTTATCTTTGAGTGGGAGGTGATCTAGAGATTGCGGACATACCTGGTGACGGTTGACCTTGAAAACCACACCCCTTAATGAGCTATTGAGCTCATTTTCAAGTGTTGTACCTCACGAGAGTTCTTTCCAATGAATTATATATATTTTTTTCTTTTTCACTTGTATATTATATGTTTATTTCACCTTGGATGCGGTTGCTATAAACACACACATTGTGCCCTAGGTCATAAAGCCCGCATTTTGGGGCGTTCCTGAGGGATAACAAGTAATGTAAGCCAGTATTGTACTTCCTATGTTGGCATGTTATTAGACCTCGGGAAAGCGGCTACGACAATCTGTTTATTGTTTGTCGATGTATCGATAGAAACCCCCTCTGGATCGAATACTGGACCTGGGAAATTGGTGGAAGAAGGACCGTCGGCGGTCTCCAGATCCGGTTTGAGTTTCCTAAAGATAGCGTCAGGGTTATTTGTGCTAGAAGTGAGGTGAATCCGTCAGGTTTTACGTTATACCTTGGTTATTACGCTTACTTACTTTATTTGAATTTTTGCAGTTTGATTGTCCCAAACAAATCTAATTTTATGAGTTATTTTCAATGAATAATTTCTCATCAGACTATTTCTATGTAGTAAATTTGATTTCGGATAATGATGTAATTTCTCTCATAATATCTATAACTTAATGAATGAAGAGAAAATTTCTTTCCTTCTGCTGAGAATATTGCGAGCACGCAGGGGTGAGAAATTAGAAATTGTTACAGTTTATTTAGAGAAGAGTGCTTAAACATCAATTTTTATATCTTATTGTGGTGCCGTACCCGGTTTAGGGTGTGGGCGACCTCTCTACAACTATTCGTGTTGTGCGTGATACAGCGATACACGAATAGAAGGGACCTACAGTTTAACGACGGTTCCGAACGTCTTTACTGAGAGGCTTTACTAGGCAGAATACTGCTCGGTGGTTTGCCATTGCCTTCCAAGAGGTGGTTCCGTATAAATTCGTTGGTTCGGCCGGGATTCTATCCACCGACCTTCTGTTTAGAAGCTCAACGCACTGCCCACTGGACTACGGAGCCACAATTTCTATATAATATGTGTTAAATATACAATAAATCAAATTCCTAGCAAATTTCCTTGCCGGCGCATGCGCCATTTTATATAATGGGTATATAATAATCACACCATTCAAACTTCGAAATTTAATGAATTACGGTTCGAGCACTGGACGACCAGTAGTGATAATAAATAGTGCCTATGTAAAGGAATAAATATTATAGGATTTTAATAGACACCGAAATGATTCTCCTAATTATCCTTCACATAAATTATTTGGCTAAACGTCATAATTTTGAGAAGAATGGCAACACTGTGCATACTTTTACCTTCAAAATTTCTGTACTTCGCCATACTTATTTCTCTTTTCACGCAAACCGCAACCAACACAGAAATTAGACGTTGGTATCACACTTAAACGTTCGTTTTAATTCTCCAAAGTTCGTTGAACGACTAAAGCAGAAAATGATTATCCAAACAAGCTGTTCTCTAAATTCAAACTAGCGTTAGGGAAAGTTGAAATCGAATTGTGATGTTGCAGTAAAGATTTGAGAATATTCCACTCGTTAAGTTTTACGAAATTCAGATTATGGTGGTTGTTTTCGTAATTAGAAACAACATGCGAACATTTTGTCTCTCATTTTTATTTGGAAAAATAATCACGCAAGCTATGAAAATTTAATATGGATATCGAGAACGATAATTAGCCAGTCAGATAAATCTTGAGATATTTTGTAATTAAAATTGCTCACAAATAAAATTTGTCAGTGTTTTACTAACTGGTTCTTCACAATCATTAATACTTCAGTTTATTCGTTTCAACATGAAATGTTAGCATAAGAAAAGATTTGAACTCACATTTTATCATATCTTAGGCTGATGGCAATGAAAAATTCTTGTATCCATAATTATCAAAGTGTTCACTTGGTGAACCATTATTTAATATTTGATTAGTTAACAAATACATATTTCACTTCAATTTCAACTGATTTATTGTTTTTGTTAATTTTTGATTTATCACTTTTTATATGATTTCCTAAGTTATTCCCGGTATGGTTACCATTCTTTCATTTACCCTGTTGGGAGAAATATATTTAGTTCGCATTTAGCATCCAAATAAGGAGAAGTTTCACCCAATCGTGCGTCATGCGTATATTATAAATCAATGTGTAAATTGTTTTAATAAACCATTGTTTTGATATGTTCATTAATTTAAATAATTTATCGACCCAATCAATCCGAAAAAGAAAGCAGTTGTGTCTCAAGATCAATTAATCGATGTCATCATCATCATCATCATGTGCCTTTACAACTCAGCGTGGCACTCTCAACTACTGCTCTCCATCTTGGGCGATCCAAAGCCATTGTTTTCCAATTGGCGATTCCCATGTTCTCCAGGTCTTCTTCCACGCTCTCTATTCATCTTTTTCTTGGTTTATCTATAGCTCGAGTTCCTTCCATCCTCTTGTTGAACACTTTTTTGGCCGTTCTGTCTTCATTCATCCTTATTACATGTCTTGCCATCTAAGTCTTCTTGCTTTAATTACTCTTACAATTGTGTCCTCACCACAAATATTCCTTAGATCCATGGTCATTCTTATCCTCCATCCATCTGCTTCTAGCGGTCCACATAATGATCTCAATATTTTTCTCTCAAATATATTTACCGTGAGTTCATGTTTCGCCGTTAAGCTCCATGTTTCGCTTCCGTACATAACTATAGGCCTAATTATTGTCCTGTACAAGCGGAGTTTTGTTGTTCAAGGCAGTAGTGTTGATTTAAATAGGTGCAAAAAGGCATTTTTTTACCATGTAAAGCCCTCAATTTCATCGCCTCTTCAATATCATTTGATATGTTAAGTGTGGAACCCAGATACTTAAAGGACTGGAATACTTCGAAATTATATTCGTCCATTGTTATGTTTTGGTCCACTCATGAACGTATTTGTCTATTTAGGGCTAGATATTTTGTTTTGCATTCGTTCACTCTTAGGCCTATGTGACTTGTTTCTGTGTCTAGTTCTACGAAAATTTCTTTGACATCCAGTACGCCGCTTTCCAATAGGTTGATGTCATCTGCAAATGCTAGTAATTGTTTAGATGTATGTAGGATTGTGCTCTTCCAGTTCATGCAGAGGGTGCGTATTACTTTCTCTCAAGCGCTAGATCAAACAGGATGGTTGATACACTATCTCATTGTCGTAACCCGGTTTGTATAGAAAAGGTCTATGATAAGTTATTTTGTACTAGCACCTGGCCTTTAGTGTTCTTCAGTGTTATTTCAGCTAGTTTTCTTAGTTTCCTAGGCATTCCAAACTATTCTAGAATGTTTCTCAGTGCTTTTCTGTCCACGGAATCGTAAGCTTGTTTAAAATCGACAAATAGTTGGCGGATACTTGTATTGTATTCTCACTAAATTAATCGATGTCAATAATACTAAACTCTATGAACAAAGTTAAACATCCTTGAGCCAATGGAACTCGAAGCTCAAACGAAAAATTCTTTCATTTGCAATTAGCAGGTGGTGTTGAACAAAAAATTTAACATTTAATTTTCAGTTTTTCAATATTACCCTCAGTAGGTAATCAATATAAAAGTAGCCTGATAATCCCTGAAAATGTACCATACCTCCGAAAGAACATCCCATAGAAAATGTAGTTTGGGTAGATCCGTCAGTAAAAATATTTCAATTTTATTTATAGGTTTAAAAAATGCTTATGATTAATATATTCAAGTGAAAGTATGAATAATTTCAATATTCAACGCTCATTCTCACAGGCCCTTCTCAAATGTCGAGGGTCACAAGTTCTAATAAAAAAGACGGTCCTGATACAAGCATTGCCGATAAATTGTAGCCTGGATATCGTCAGTCACTGCAAGTGATCAGCATTCTTCGATAGCTTCCGTTGGCCGGATATCTGCCCATTTAATGATCTGCGGTCAATATCGTTATCGTTCAAAGATTCTCCCCCCGATATGTTCACGTCGATTCAGTCTCGATTTTCTAATTAACCCTCACTGAAACTTATTGTAGCCCAGGGGTACGTTTTCTCAGACAAAGGCCGGCTCTCTTTTTCTCTTCAGCAAAAAAACTGTACCAATTGGTTTATGTCGAACGGAATGAATGAATGAGGCACTTTTTGTTTCGGAAGCGACAGAATGAAGGCCTTTATTAGACTTTAATCAGGACAATCGATGGGATCCTTTCCATGTATCAGTTCGGCAAAAAACTCGAACGTTCTAACGACAACAATCCCGTAACACGAGTGTGATGAAACCCATTCCTTGAGGCCATATCCGGAATATTTGAATTACAGTCAGGAGTGGCATTCTAGAATGCCACCTGACGCAGGCATTATTTTGAATGTCTACTGAGCATTCAAAAAATATTTTATTATATAATTCAATGAAAATATATATATATATATATATATATATATATATATATATATATATATATATATATATATATATAATATATTTACATATATATATAATTATATATTTATATATTATATAATATAATATATTTTATAAATATATTTTTTCTTTTGCCTTGTTTCTGTTATATTATTTTGTTTATAAGTTTTTTGTACTTGGATTTGGGCACAATGAAAACTTCCTCAATATAAGTTTTAAGTCATATAATAAGATAACGTTTCAGCTGGATTTTCAGCCGTTCTCGAATCCATATTCATATATAAGTACCTTAGAGCGTAAATATATCCTCGCCGCATCTACAGTGAGGGTTTACATAATTACACATAACAATTCATTTTTAAACTTATTTTTAACAATAACAATATTTGCTCCCTTACTTTCAGGGAGCACTGAAGAAAACGAAAGTCGAGAGCGCTTTGCATTTTTAAAGAATTATACACCTTCATACAAAATTCCATCTTCATTTATTCTACACAAGTGTATTTTGCTTCTTACATTGATATATACTTATATATATATATATATATATATATATATATATATATATATATATATATATATATATATAGAAATACTACTGGATTTTAAAGAATACAACTGAATGGAATACAAAAGTACTTGATACATAGCTACTGGAGTCTCAACTTCAACGACGTTTCTATCTATATTCAGGCGGCGAATGCAAAGAACATCATGGTGGTCACTACAAATGATAGAATTATTAGACAGCTATTTCGAACTTATTGGGCCCTCCCTCAGTATTGTCCGTCTACCTAATGTGGTCACCATACAGATTATTCTTTTGAGTAACTTTGTTTTCCAAAGAAGCGAATCATTTACAAGTATCAAACGTCATGTCGAAACATATTCCGCACTAACATCCTATATCAGACGAAAACGTCTGGCATCGAAAATATCTCACGTTTATCATAATATGTGTGGCTTTTTTTTGCGGAAAACTGCAATCATGAGTACATAGTTTTATGTGTTGACCTGAGGTACACCACATAGCAACAAATATTTCGAGTTATTCCCTATTTGAAGTAGAATAATAGAGATGAATATAAAATGTTCGTGACTCTTGAAAAACGCGAGTGGATTAATACAAAAATGACACTAGGAAATTCATTGGAAAAATCGAAATAAATCAAACAAATCCCGTAGAGGAATTCGCTTCACGAGTCTCCACGCGAACAACATTCCCATTCATTTCTGCATATTGTTTGCGAACTGCGATATGCCAAAATATGAAGGCAGGTGTTATAACGTTGATCTCCAAAGTTCATTTTCCATAGATTCGCATCCGCTGCACTAGCAACACTGTGTATGCTTGAATAGGGGATCATCGTTGAATAATTAGTTGCACATAATATTGGAATATATACCTAATACAAGATTCACACCAACCAAAATTCACACAAAATATAATCTGCAAATATTGTTTCAGGGAATTATTAAACATGAGGAAAGTCTTGATTTCCTTCGACCGCTATATCTTAATCATAATGATCAAATGTCTTGTATCGAATACCATTTTTGATGTGTAAATTACTAACATATTCTCATGTTCATCTCCCAGAGTATTATATTGCGCAAAAAAAATGGACCGCATAAAATTCGAAATTTCTCACAGTTCCTTCTGTTGTTTTGAGGCAAATTATTCGATAATAAAAAATTGAAATGAAGAAAATACTACTTTCCATTCAATTGAAGATGTTATATGTCTTATTTTCATTAATATCTAATTTTTATTAATTCTATGTACTGAATATATAATTTTGTTCAATAAAGAAAAATATTACAATTTTTTGATAACATATCTCATTTTTCTCATATTTGAAATGATAGCATAACAATCAGCAACGAGTATTCCTCAAACATATTGAAAATATAACAACTTGATCGAAGTCTATGATCTTGGAAGTAAATCTACCTCAAACATAATTTTCTATTTTATATTCAGCTATTAGTACTATGGACTTTGATTGAGTTGTTATATTCTTAACATTTTCAAGAGAAAATCGTACAAGGTTGAGCTTTCAATTCAAATATAAAAGAATTGAGATTTAATATGAAAGATTATAATATTTTTCTTTTTCTAGTATAATTGATAGAAATTGTATTTTCATTAGATACAATTAACAAAAATAGTTTTTAACAGAAATGAGACATCTGATATCTTTAGTCAAATCATTTGTAGTATTTTCTCCAATCCAAATATTTCTTCCTATCAAACAATTCGCTTCAAAACGAAAAAAGGAATACCTAACACTATTTTTAATTTAAAACTAGGTAGGTAACTATCATACAGTGTTCCTTTTTTACATAATATGCTAATGGCCCCTACTTCACACTACCAAAATAAAACAACAGAAATAATGTTCTACGATATCAAAAAGTTTTATTTAAAAAGAAAAAACAATCATAAAACATTTTAATGACATTTTACTAACTGTCAAATCTAATTCTCCTCAAACTTGTTTCTACGGCAACCATAACGCACGTTTCCAAAGGATGCTATGTTTAGGTTGAAAAACTAAAATGATTTCGTATTCATCACATGCAAGCAATGTTATTTTAGCGTTTTTCTCGAAAACGGTGAGATTTATCGAAACAAAAGTAGTATACCTTTTTTATGTCAGAAGGTTAGGAGAATGAAAATATTCAGTCAAAAAGTCCAATATACAGTGTAACAACAAAAAAGTTGGGACTCATTAAATGAAAGTATAGGCTCGTATGTGGCGCCCGTCTACAAATGCGAGAATGCGGTAGGCAAATTTGTTTTTCCTCATCCGATAAAGCCCCCAAATACGAGAATTTCGTCGAAATATTATAAGCGTGGCAATAAACTTAGAGCAATAACAAACTATAAATAATAATCTATCTTTTAACACCTTGTAACTAACGTTAATAATCAATTTTTCGAAAAAAATTTATTGAAAGAGGTACCATTTATTTTCGTTCTAAGAATTCTCCCCTGAATTTTTTGCTCATCATTTCGGCAACCCTGTATATGTTTTATATATATACGATATATATATATATATATATATATATATATTAAATATCTATATATATATATATATTATATTAATATATAATATATATATAGATATATATATATATATATATATATATATTATATAATATAATATATATATAAATATATAAATATATATATATATATATATATATATATATATACAGGGTGTCCGGAAATGATGAGCAAAAATTCAGGGGAGAATTCTAGACCGAAAATAAATGGTACCTCTTCATAAAAATTTTTTTCGAAAATTGATTATTAACGTAGTTACAGGGTGTTAAAGATAGATTTATTCGAACTCGTACTGAATTAGTGTCCATATGCTCTCATTAGTTTTCTATAACTTTGATGAGGAGACACATATTGAATCAAGCAAATTTTTTTTTTATGAAAACGAAAGTGAATAATGAATAATTATGCTTCAATGAAAAGGAATAACTATACTTCATTCAAAATACCATTTTATAAAATAACAGATATTATATTCATTTATTTTGAACCGAATCAAGATTACGCCATCAATTCGATGAGCTCCTTTCTAAAACATCAATCTAATTAATATTGATGATGAACACAAGTACGACAAAGGAATTCAAATTCAGAGATCTAGCCATATTAACTGAGCCTGCGGTATTCACTGGAGTGCCAATTGATAATCTCGGAAATCAGTAGATATGAACTACTTACTAACTATGTTCTGAGATATTGAAATCTTCTTTTAATAAGTTTTCATTGAAAATGAGGCTTTGGGAATGCTGTCGTTCAAGGCATCACCGAAGTAAACAATTTCCAATGGAATAATGAATCGAAAAAGTTCGTTTCATCGCTTTTCTGAAAATAGAATATATCAGATATATTATTCAGGCTATGGATTGATTCGGCCAATATACGATGTATATTAATAAACAAATTTAAAAAATGCTTCATGAAACCAATTAACACATTTATTAAATGAAATGAGCATGACGCATGTTTCGGTGAAACTTCACCTTGTTCAGATCATAAATGCAAACTGATTAATTTAATATATGATTTAGGCTTCTATTTAGTGCTGACTATTTCACTCATTCCATTTTTAGTGAGAAAGTTTCCATAGCTACTCTCGTTTCACAGCGATAAAACATGCAAGTTGGCAAAACTTACTATGTTAGTATTTCAGCGATAATATTTTGACATTTCTCAAATGAATCGTTATTTCCTTGACTTTCTGAAATGTGACCATATTACTGTTAGACATATTTTCTCGTGAAATAGTCATGTCGAATACCACTCGAGATAAAATTTAAGCAGGTAAAATTTCTCTCTTGTAACATTCAAGTTTATTGCTTAGACAATTTCGCTCATGACATTTTTTCCAAAATCTTTTTTTTGATGTAAATGTCATTCGCGAAATCGCCTAAGCAACAAACTTTCGTATTACAATCGAGAAATTTTGCCGTCAAAATTTCATCTCTAGTGGTATTATATATGACAATAGTATTTTGAATGATTATCAACATATTTTCTCTCAAATATAAATAGTTCCACTTTTTTATTCATTGACTCTGATTCTGATTTTTCGTTCAATCTATATATCCATACATGAAGTGCAAACTTTGTACACTTCTGAGCATAGGTACGAGGGCCATCCAGAAAGTAGATTACGTTTTCGTTTGTGTCCGCTAGGGGCGGGGCTAGCGCGGCCATCTTGGGGTCAGAGCGTTGCGCAGCTCAGTCGGCATCTAGCTGTGCTAGTGAGAGGTTCGTGCTGTGCTCCGTTCAGATACTGTGACGGTTTGAAATGTCTGCGTTAATTGAAAATCCCGCGAGCTGCGAGGTGCGTGCAGTAATAAGGTTTCTGACTGCAAAAAACTGTAAACCGATAGAAATCTATCGGCAGCTTTGTGAAGTGTATGGGGACAACATTATCACTGAAGGTGGAGTGCGTCAGTGGGTCATAAGATTTAAAAATGGCCGAACCAATGTTCACGACGAAGATCGAAGTGGGAGACCCAGCATAGTGACTGCCGAACTTGTCGAAAAAGTCGATGCTAAAAGTCCGTGAAAATCGAAATTTTCACAATAACGGAACTTTCTTTGAGTTTTTCCACAAATTTTTCGCGAAGTTTGTTGCCACGAAATCATCAGCAGAAAGCTTGGTTACCACAAGTTTTGTGCAAGATGGATTCCAAAATCTTGACACAGGACCACGAAAAATCAGCGAATGGCTGCAGCGTTGAAACTTTTTGGACGCTTACCATAAGGATGGTGACTCTTTACTCGATCGCATCGTTACTGGTGACGAAACATGGGTGAAACACGTGAACTGTGCAACGAAATTGTTGAAGGCGAAGTGGTTGAAGGCGCAGGCGGCCGAATTTTTCAACGAAGGAATTTCCAAGCTCGTACATCGCTACGATAAATGCCTTAATTTGAATATTGACTATGTAGAAAAGTAGTATTTGAGTGTGGCTTTCATCTGTATATAATAAAATTTGTTTCCTATACTTTGTTTATTTTTTTATTCCAAAACGTAATCTACTTTCTGGATAGCCCTCGTATTACGTCAACGGATGAATACAAGATTTCGCATAGTTAAACTTATATAAAGAAGGTGTACAGAAAGCTCCTTTATAAAATTCCATACTAAACGTATAACTGATTTGAGACGGCAGAAAGCTGGATTTATTGGAGTGAGTGGGCCCTTTTCCGACCAGCCAAAATGTTTGATAAGTTGCAAGTTTAAAGTTTTGCCAACGATGTTGAAAAATACTCGTTTCCAAGTCTCCTACGGTCGAAATTGCCATGAAAAAATGACAATGGAATTTTCGTGGTCGTGGAGGGTATCAACAGCGATTGATTCTTGAAAATACATGTCTCTATTCTATAATATACCCGAAGATTATAGAGGTATTGTCTTAGACAAAATAACTTAAAGAATAGTCAATTTGAATTTCGATGAATTTTAGTGAAATATCGACCACTAATCATTATAATCATACAAATTCAATGACCAACAACTTTGTTCTTGATATTATATAAATAAATTAGTGATTCGGCTATAAAAAGGTGTTTTTCTGGTAAAAATTCCTCATTTTGGACCATGCTACAATTGAATACTACTAGTAATACAAAAGTTTTCAAATTGAAACAATGGTTCATAAAACCATTTCTACGTTTATTAAATAAATTCATTTTATTAAATAAACGTGTAAAATGTTTTTGTAAATCATTGTTTTGATATGAACATTTGTGTAATATGTGCATTAATTAACAATATGCATCCATCCAAAACACAACACAAAAAAACTTTTTCACTTGCTTTAAACATAGGATAATAACGTATCCAAAGTCATCAATTTCATTTGTACGAATATCTGTTCATTTGTATAATATACGAATTCTAGTTAATACAGAGAAAATAATATGTTGAAGTATTGAGTTGGCTCTAAAACTTAAATTTAATATATCCTATATATATATATATATATATATATATATATATATATATATATATATATATATATATATATATATATATATATATATATATATATATATATATACAGGGTGTCCCACAATTTTTTAGACAGGCTATAACTCTAAAACGGCTGAAGATAACTTCATGAAATTTGGTATGCAGCAATTGGGCGGATTTTACAATATTGCCAATCCCTCATGACGTCAGCGAAATCATCACCGTAGCTATGACGTAATGTCATTATAAAATATCAAATGTAAAGGTGGTCGTGTGACTGCTCATATTGAAGGTCTTTTTATTCTGAATTCAACCATGTAATACACTTAGTATGTTGAAATTTATTAGTTGTGTATTTTCGATCAAAAGGAGTTTAACAAAATAAATAAAAAAGTTTAATAAACAAATTTAATCACATGAAAATCAGGATTGAGGATTGTGTTGAAATTAATTGTAGAATAGTGGTATTATTGCCTTGATTTCCATGTGATTAAATTTGTTTATTAAACTTTTTTATTTATTTTGTTAAACTCCTTCTGATCGAAAATACACAACTAATAAATTTTAACATACTAAGTGTATTACATGGTTGAATTCAGAATGAAAAGACCTTTAATATGAGCAGTCACACGACCTCCTTTACATTTGATATTTTATAATGACATGACGTCATAGCTACGGTGATGATTTCGCTGACGTCATGAGCAATTCGCAATATTGTAAAATCCGTCCAATTGCTGCGTACCAAATTTCATGAAGTTATCTTCAGCCGTTTTAGAGTTATAGCCTGTCTAAAAAATTGTGGGACACCCTGTATATATATATATATATATATATATATATACGTTTCGCCACGAATGTCGTGGCGAAACGTCAACTTTTTGATAAAATCGAGTTCTTTGAGATTCAACAAGCCAGTTATTGC
>JARQZK010001526.1:42500-52500 GCA_030704885.1 Cynegetis impunctata | reverse complement strand
AATAAGCCGAACATAGTGGCTGGATTTGGAGGATTTACTTTTATTTCCGCGGTAAACGACTTTCTTCACGCTCCGAACACACTAACTGTATTAGAGGAAACTTTGCCGTTACTTTTATTGCAAAACTGAAACTTTGTAAAATTAACTAAACGAATTGTTTGGAGAAATGGGACGAGTACGTTTCTATGAACGACATCTGGTTCTGTGGCCGGTTTTAAACAAGGTCAAGTTCTAGACTTTTTTATGTTCTCTGCAGTATTGCAAACTGGAACTTTGATAATTCACCTAAACGAATTGTTGAGAAACAGGATGACTTGATAGAATTGTCCGCTTGCTCGAGTATGTTTCTATGAACGACATCTGGTTCTGTGGCCGGTTTTACACAAGGTCAAGTTCTAGAATTTTCTATGTTCTTTGTAGTATTGCAAAACTGAAACTTTGATTATATACCTGAACGAATTGCTGGGAAACAGGATGACTTGATGGAATTGTTAGCTCGTTCGAGTAAGTTTCTATGAACGATATTTAGATTTGTGGCTGGTTTAAAAGAGGGTCAAGTTCTAGAATTTTCAAAGTTCTTCGCATTACTGCAAAACTGAAATATTTTAGGAATATATAAACGAATTATTCGTCGAAATGACAAAACTTGATGATATTGTCCATTCTTATCAATACATTTCTATGAACGGCATCTACTTCAGTGACCGGTTTTATATAAGGTCAAGTTCTAGAATCTAGACTTTTCTATGTTCTTCGCAGTATTGCAAAACTGAAACTTTGCTAAAATAACAAAACCTATGTTCTGAGGAAACAGGAAAACTTTTGTAAAGGTTCGCTCGCACGGGTATGTTTTTATGAACGACTATCTACTTCTGTGACTGGTATTGTGCAAGTCAAGCTTTAAATTTTTCTGTGCTCTTCGCATTACTGCAAAACTGAAAACATACTAAAAATATACAAACGAAATGGGAAGACTTGATGGTATTTTTCATTCTCTCTGGTACATTTCGAAGAATGACATATTCTTCAGTGACCGGTTTTATGAAAGATTGAATTCCAGATTTCTCGATGGTTTTCGAGGTGGTATTGAAAAACTGAAACTTTGTTGAAATAACTAAACGAAATGTCCTGCGAAGTTTAAAGATTTGGTGAAATTGTTCATTCGCACGAGAACATTTCTTTGAACGAAATATACACTTGCGTATGTTTTCCTAAGAGGTCAAGTTCTAGATTGTTCAAAGTTCATAGCTTCACTGAAAAATTCAAATTTTGTTGAATAAAGCTTTATTAGATATGAACCTATTCAAATCAAGAAGTAATAATATTAGGAAAATTGGTTTGAAGATCCAATTCACCTCAGTACCTAACTCAACTTCAGCAAAGTTTGATGTCCTGTAAGAGAATTCTAATATTCCCTACCCATTCATTCGTTTTATCGTTCAAATCGTATTTCATTTCTCTCTCAAGTATGCTTGGGGGAGTCGGACTCATAAATTATGAGGAGAAATTCTTTCAGAAAGATCACAGGATACACTTGAAGGTATGTACAAGTGCTCATGAATGGCTGTGACCGAAAGATTCATGGAAGAAAATAGGTGTGTGGGTAATAATCTTAGAAGATTATATTAATCCTTTATTCGAATGCAGTTCCTTATCTCACGTTACACCTCAGCCAGTTGAGGTGAAAGACAAATATCCCTTAAAATGAGTAATTGTAATGTAAGTGATACTGTTGGGCAATAGCATCGAAGAATTACAACAAATAATGGATCGAGTGAATATCACCAGTAAATCTTGTGGTTTAAACGTGAACAACAAAAAGACCAAACTTATGATTATAAGTAGAGACACTACACCATATGACGATGCAACAATAGTGGTGGACAATGACAATCTCGAAAGAGTGTCGCGATATAACTACTTAGGAAGCTGGTTACATCAGGATTGGAATCTGGAGAGGGATATTAAATGCGGTATCGAAATGGCACGCAATGCATTTTGTAAATATAGGAATGAACTAGCGAACCGAGACATAAATATAAAACTAAGGATGTGATATGCTAGATGCTACGTGTGGTCTGTTTTACTATACGAAATGGAGGCGTGGACTACAAAGACGGTGATGCTGAATAAACTGGAGGCCTTCTAGATGTAGATGAACCGACGAATGCTGAAAGTGCCCTGGACAGACAGAGTGACCAATGAAGAAATCCTCAGAAGAATGGGAAATGAAAGGGAGCTTTCAACAACAAAAAAACAACGGAAAACCAGCTATTTTGGTCACATAATAAGAAACACGAAATATCAATTACTTCAACTCATAGTCGAAGGGAAAATCGAGGGCAAGCGTGGTGTAGGAAGAAAACAAATGTCTTGGCTAAGGAATATTCGCGAATGGACGGGAATCAGGTCAATAGGAGAACTTATTCATACCTCTTCAGATAGGGACAGATACAGACATGTAATCGCTAACGTCCAATAGTGGACAGGCAGTCAAAGAAGGAGAAGAATGTAAGTGTAACTGTAACTATCTCCCGTTACTTGCAGACTGAGAGATAGTCCCAAAAATGCGTAGCACCATTAATGAAAGAGTAACAGTAACAGTAACAGTTTCGCTGACAGTACAGCTTCTTCAGGTGTGAATTTCAAACTAATACATATGATACAAAGTTTGCAGAGTGCAATTATAAATTCGGAAAATCCATTCTGGGATTCTAAGAACAGAAAACCTTTATTCATTGAAAAGGCTAAAAAGGGGGGAACCGTTTACATCCAATTGTTTTTTAAATAAGTTCTGGGAATTTTGATGCCCATTAATTTCTTAAGTTTCCATAAGATTTCATTTTGAACCTTTTGTTCCAAGATGTAGAATTACGGATATCGAAATTGGATGTGGACAGCTCCCCCCTTCTTAACTTTTTCAATGAATAAAGGTAGTTTGTTCTTAGGACCCCGGAATGGAGTGCCCAAATTTATAATTGTACTTTGCTAACCTTGTATTAGATATTTTAGTTTTAGTTTGGAATTCGCACCACAAGAAGCTGTAGTGTCAGCGAAACCCGTTGTGCAACTGTTGTTATTTTATTGTATGTGAAAATCGTTTAACTTAGAGTTTCATTTCTCGAACATTTTCAATATCAGTTGAATTTATATTTCTATGTAGTTTGATAGGCGATCCTTGTATCGTCAGTGGCATGTTTAGTTTCAAAGACAGATGAATTCAATATGTGAATGAAATATATGTAATATTCTTTCCTTCAGGAATAGGTATTTATTTTGGGAATTTTATATTGAAGGTGTAGAATTGGTTATTTGTTATTTTACAGTTTTTTCAAAAATTTTCATGAAAAATTTATGTTTTTATGTATTTTATGTATTACAGAAATTTTCTTGCTATTTTCGATACGTATGATTAATTCTCAATACTCTAAATTTTTGAGGAGGGGCAGCGGAAAATTAATATGAAATTGAACAGTTACCTACAAATTGTCGTTCAAGGTAACTCATTTTCTCATTTTATCAAACTTAATTTTAAATTCACTATCTAGAGGAAAACAAAATTCTGCAGTATTATTGTGTTGAACATTTTTTTGTTTTTGGACCAAAATTTCAGCGCGATTGGGCTTGTAAAGTAGTGCATTACCCAGCACATTCATAATATTTAACCACGATGTTCAAGAACGTAGATAACACCTTAATAGGGCATGATGGGAATCGAACACACCAACTCCGCAACCGAAGAAAGCATACTATACCGCTCCGCCATGAAGCCTCCATATAGTTGAAACTTTTTTACAGAAAAAAACGTTGTATATCGCTTCTCTCTAGGAAGCATAATAAATCAGGCTACTCAATAATATAATTCAAGAACACTTAAACTAATGTTTAAGCATTATAGTGAGTCGGTACTCATCAAATAATCGATCGAAGCTTTTATATATTGGTTTATTCAAAACAGTTCATGAATAAAAGAGGTGCTTTTACCTTTTATTATTTATAAGCAATTCAAAAGTTTAATGGCTCTATTAGTAACTTCTCTGAAGTTAACTAAACTGTTTGGGGACACTTATATAAATTTCAATATATGTTTGTGTGCTTTATCATTATGGGTAATGCACTTTTTCTTTTTATCGATGAATAGAGCCATTAAATGATGACTTGTCCTACATTAAAATGCAATTGGTTATTGAGTCAGAAAGATTTATTAATTGTTGATCAATTTATATACAAAAAACTCATACAAAATAATTTCTGTATGGTCATACCACATTGAATTGATCATACCACATTGATTGTTTAGCCAAAAGCCTATCTCGGTACTCTTTCGCATTAAAAAAGATTAGAGAGCTGGTAAACTTGGAGACAGCAATCATTACCTATCACGCGCATATAGAGTCTAGAATTCGCTATGGTTTGATCTTTTGGGGAAATGCTAGTGAGGCCGATCGACTGTTTAGAACACAGAAAAGATGTGTTAGGAATATTTTTAATCTCGGCTACAGAGATTATTGTAGAGAAATTTTTTCTGGTAACAAAGTATTCACTTTGTATAATCTCTTTATATATGAGGCTATAGTGTTTATAAAAAATAATCCGGACCTATTCCAGGAGAACATTAGAAATCACGGTCTTAACACAAGAAACATAGGCGACCTGAAAAGCGATCGCTTTAAATACACATACCTGCAAAAAAACGAGGTGCACAGTATTCTTGAAATATAAAAAAAATTTATTAAATCATTTCCAAATAATATAAGTGACCTCCCATCAAGCCGGCTGAAGGGTAGGTTAAGGGAAATTCTCACTCAAAAGGCTTACTACGGGGTGCAGGAGTATTTGAACGACTCTTTCTAAGTTTTAAGTTGTTATGTCCACATGTACCTACATGTAATTTTGTGTAATTTATTTTGGTTTTTTGTTGTTCTGAAATTGTATAATATTTACTTCTAATTTTAATTTTAAATTTTACTTTGACGTGTTCTACACCTATATGGTTAACTCTAGTGTATTATGTAAATGCCTAGGTGAACAAATAAATGATTTCTTCTATGATTATGAAAATTACGGACATGAATGAAAGTATTTTGCAATTTTTCAGTTCAAGAACTGCTGAAAAAAAAATTGAGACACTTATGATAATTTGACCTTGAGTCAGTCACTGAAGGAACCCAATAAGATCGAAACAGATGTCAGTTGTTCTTGATTTCTATTTCCTAAGTTTTCAGTATACAATAGTACTGTTCGAATCAATGCATTGATGCAAAAAGTTTCGGTTAGTATATTTTTATAGCAGTATATTTAATGATTGTGTGTCTTCCGAATACTGACTTCGTGATTTCTATACGAGAGTGAGTTATCCTTAAAATGAAAATTGAACCGCTATTGATTCAAGAACAAAAAACTCGTGAGCATCAGAGCTTCATCACTAAAGCCGTATTTTTCGCTCGAAATGCATCGCGTCGAGATGAAATTCTGAGGAATAGAATTATATTCGGAGAGATCACGCTTATAGCAAACCAACTTAGAGTGCAGAAAATAATTCTTTTTCCTAAAAAAAACATATTCGCGAAGTGCATCCTGGTTGAGTAAAAAAGTTTAAACCAACGAGGAAACGCACATCAACTTCAACTCAGTCCACATACCAAATTTCTAACAGATCGAAATAAAATTATAACGGAACCACGTACGTGTACCAAACTTCAACCCTCTAACTGAATCTGCAGAAGCTGTGGAGTTCGGCAATTTTTCAAAATAATATATATATATATATATATATATATATATATATATATATATATATATATATATATATATATATATATATATATAAATTAGATATGAAAACTTTTTTGAAAAGTGTGGTCTAGGAGGTCTGAAACAGATGAATAGAAGACTTGATGCTTTCCTTCGATACACTGCAATAGTATTTATTTTATGAGATAAAATATGACTAAAAACAATTCATATGATTATGGTCGTACCAACAGAGTTTAAATATCAAAGTTTAAAAAATTCTTTGTTGCTAGAGTTCATGAGACGAAGCCTGAATATCACAAATTCAGTAAATTTAAAGTTTATATAGATCAGCTAACAAGTCCAGATCGGATTTCGGATTAGTTAATCCAATTATATCCCACTTCAGCTTTTGCGGCTCCAGTTTCGACTCTTCAAGTTGCTTATAATTTCCGCATTGTTCGAATTTCCAATTGCACTTGTCCTTTGTATTGAAAATGATATCGATTGGCATTGATAACAATTAGGTTTGTCCAATTATGGTCTGAATGGCATGAATTCTAGAGCTCTTGCTACTTCACAAACTGTAAATCGATAGTGTTTGCAATCAAACAATATAATAAAAAGTAGCCATTCAATTGCGTGCTATAGCTCCAATACAAATTGAAATTTTTTCAACTTCCAGATTTCGAGAGTTCTTTGTTTTAGAAACTACCTCAAAAATACTGACCTGTGTAGCTTCTACAATTTACCAATTTTACTCGTAAATAGATCGTTGGATAGATCTTGGTAAGACCTTTCTAATGACAGTGACTTCGGATAGAATGAAATAGTTAAATCTTGGTATATTGGTTTCACATAAAACTTTAACTACCTAGGGAAAAACGATTAAAACAAGAAATAAGTTAGGGTGGAGGGTTGGTAATTCTTCCAGAAAAATTGCTCAAACTACATCAGGTATAGAACCTTTTCAGAAGTGGAGAATGACTTTAGTCAATTTGTTCTTTCATTAACAGATAAGAATTGTTAGAGCTTCCCAAAAGTTTAATTTCAATCCTCTATTCTCTCTATGTGAAATATGGAAATCTGTATTGAATGAATGATTCTCATCTAGCAAATGATTGAAATAATTAGAATCTCTCTTACTGTTTACGAAGCAGCGCTCATGTTCTATCATTCTTTTCCGAAATTCCTATGTGTTCTACCTATATACATTTTTTTACAATCACTACATGAAAATTTATAGACACTCGATTTTGAGAGTTCATCAGTTTTTGATTTATTGTTGTTTATAGATTGGCCTATAGAATTGTTTGTACAGTAAGCGATATCGAAATTATAATGTGAAAGAACTATTGCTAGTTTTTCACTAGAATTACCTATACAGGGTGTTAAAAAACAACGTTTCAATACTTTGAGAGCTGATTGTAGACCTCAAAATAAGAAAAAACTTTCATATAATCATGGGTCCGCAAATGAGCCGTTTTAGAGATATAAGCGATTCCCGGTTTTCAGATTAACTACTGGCGCAAACAAATACGATATTAGATTTATCTTCATCTATCAGATGTCTTGTTTACTGAACTTACAACTAAAATGTTTTTTAGTCGGCTCATGAGAAAAAATCACAGCTGGCATCAAACATTTGCTTTTCATATGACATTTTCAATTAAGTATTTTGCATCCGATTCGAATTGTGTACTTTTTTTCACTTTATTGTTAAGAAAAAGTTATTTTCCCGAATTTGAAATGCCTTATTCCTGTATTGAAATGAGTGATATGGTTTTCATATGACCGTGCCAACGGAAGTGGTCCTGAAGCACGTCGCCTTCATGCAGAAGATGGCTAGGATGGGGCCTCCGCGTCATGCCCATGGCCCGCTAGATCTCCCGATTAAAATCCTTTGGAATGTTGTATTTGTGGTTATTCGAAAAGTTGAGTGTATGCAAACGTCGAACGATCCGAACACAACCAGGTCTTTTAGAAAGAGTACGTAATTCCTTCATGCGACGATGTACTTGCTGCATTGAAATGCACGGTGATCATATGGAACATCTTCTGTAAAAAACTAGAAGTCAAAAATAAATCGAATATCTTCTCTAGTTTATCGTATTTGGTTGCGCTAGTAGTTAATATTTTTAAAACCGAAAATCGCTCATATCTCCAAAACATCTCCTTTGCGGACCCATGTTTATATGAAACTTTTCACTTATTCTGAGGTCTAGAATTATCTCCCAAAATATTGAAACGTTGTTTTTCAATACCCGGTATAAGTGGAAATATCGAATTTATTTTCATCATCGTTGGATAGTGGAAAAACTTGTTTGATTGCTAAATTGAAATTCCTTTAATTTATAATATTGTCAATTAATTTTGGATTATATGCATTATTGGTAAAAATCTGTTCAATTATTTATCGAAGTTTGCCTGAGACATCGGAATGTTATAAGTAGTCCTTGGACCATCACACTATTATATATTTTAATCTTCTTAAAAATTTGTAATTTCCCAATTTGAGCATATTCCTAGATTAACGTCAAGGCAGTTAGGATGAACTTTGGGAATCAGACTTCATAGCTAGAGAAAATTTTCCTAATTAACCTGCCTGATGGCCACTGGAAGCAATGCGGGATTATCCGGATGCGAATTTTCCGGTGAACTCCTCGTCAAACCACATCTGGTTAGAATCCTCTTACTAATATGGAAGTTGGGGAGCTCTCTCTTTTAAGAGTATTGTTTGTGAAGGAATACTCGGAATAAAATGGGATTTCAAACTACGGATTCCGGACATTTCATGATATTGCTTAAGATTTGTTGCAGCAACTCAGCCTTAAGACGAAGGATGCAACCGGTAAAATGCAACGCAGTTTTCTCAATTCCACTTGTTTTTACTAGTTAAAAAATTTTTTTTTCATACTATTGAATAAAAACAGTTATTCTCATTACAATAACATTTATCTCCTTGAAATTTTAAATTTGAATTTGTCATTTTCTAACGGTAATTGTTCTTCCCAAGAACAAGTGGTTGAATTTTATTAAGTCTGACGATTTAACAATGCTTAATTCTTAATTGATCAGACCTAATTTCTAAAAGTTCGACGAATGTGAATTTCTTCATGATAATCTACCACAATTAATTTAATTTACTATGAACATTTTGTTTTCATATTATTGAGGCTGAGGTGATAGAAATTAAAAATTTGTATTGATTCCAAAAATTGAGTAGTATATCAAATCTTTCAAGGAAGCCTTCATATCGCATCCTTTTATAGGAAAGCTTTGCTCTGTATAAACTCACACCACAACGTGATATAAAGTATTAGTCCGGGAAAGTAAGTATATAGAGAGAAAAATTTAAAAAGTAGGGGTCATAATTTTTTTAAAGTAAGTACACTGACCCCTCATCGCTTTCCTAAATTTCTGACCAAATCCCGTGAAAGCTCGAAACACAGCTTGCAAGCACATTTGAAAGCACTAAAATTCGATGATTTTTTGCTTATAACTTTTTCTGATGTACTCGCACAAATAAATCGTAGAGATCAAATTCACAGTAAATTTTATGTCCTACACGATGACGTAAGTCGACTTTTGAAATGAAAATGTTTTCGACTCAAAATTTTCCAAAAAATGAATATTGTTTCGAAAGGTCGTGTTTTAACCGGCAACCATACTGAAAATAACCATATCGAGATCGAAACATAGAGAAACATAGCTTCACGCTTCCTCTCGAAAACATTAACGATATCGAAACGCGGTTGGTTGCAATCGATAGGGGAAAAGTTGTAGTTTTAGGCATAAAATAAAAAAAAATTTTATAAATTTTTTTACATAACTTTTTTTAAAAATTTATTAAAAAAAAATTATGTTCGTTGAGTTTATCCTCATTTTTGCATTGAAAAATAAAGTCAATCATTATACTCATACTCGAAATGTATTTACCGTTAAAAAACGCGTATTTCAAAAAAAAATTGTTTAAATACAATAATCAGAAGCCGAGATATAGAAGCCCAAAGTTCGCTTGGTACTGTGACCATACCTACTATTAAAAATTTTCAAATTTTTATTGGTTGCATTAGATTGTTTCACCTGTGTGGTGATTAAATACAGATTTAAAAGAACGTTGGGTCACTGGCTGCATCAAAAATAAATCAGTAGTCTTGCCGCGTTCGCCCGAATATGAACGCGGCAGCTGCTCGGCGTAGTGGTGGGGAGACTATTGTCGCCGAGCACCCCAACGGGTCTTCACTAATACAGAAAACAAATAGTA
>JARQZK010001526.1:0-37500 GCA_030704885.1 Cynegetis impunctata | reverse complement strand
GTAGTGATATCAGACTCATTTGAACACCCTTATTTGTCCCCCTTTCAACAAGATTTGACCCGTCCGAGCGTTTTTTTCATCTCAAAGATCCAAATTCGGCGTGTGAAAGTTATTGATGCAATACTGAGTCACTCTGTATACACTCATGCAGGAAATTGAATTGCCTTTCCAACAAGGTGCTGCTCGACCCCTTTTCCCTATTCAAAAATGAGAGCTGTTAGGGGTTGCGGAAAATTCGGGGTGGAAAGTTATGGATGGCCCACCCTGTATATATATATATATATATATATATATATATATATATATATATATATATATATGTATTAATATATATATATATATATATATATATACTGGGTGTAAATGAGTGATGAGCTACCCTTATAACTTTTTAATGGATTCTTCGATTTTATCGAAATTTGGGCGGTTTATCTCAGACATAATTTTGAGTTTTTTCACATAAAAAATTAATATGGCTGACTTCCGGTATCACAGAAAACGATATAAAAATTAAAAATTCAAATGGAACACCCTGTATATTTTTACATATTTTAATTCTGAGGCTTCAAATACATACATCCCATCTGTCAATTTTTTTTTTCATATTTCGTAAACAGGGTCGGTCTCAGGAGCAAAGGGAACTAATACGAATAAGATTTTCAATAATTACTTAGTTATTTAGGAATTGAGAAAACTGAAGTGTGAATCATTTTGAAGGAATTTGAAGGAGCTTCTTGATATACAGGGTGCCCCATGTATGTTTCTATTCAAAAAACTTAGTTTTTGTTCGAAAAAGAATTCAATCGTTAACAAACTTCACGAAAATGAGTTTTTCGAAAAATTATTACTTTGGGCGATATTTTAAATCAATTATCTATGATTAAGACGACGTCGCAGCCATCTACGATGAAAAAATATCAAAATAAAAAACAATATCGAAACGGCGCTAGAATTAATATTTGACAGATGGAATGTATGTATTTGAAACCTCAGAATTAAAATATGTAAAAATATATAGGCTGTTCCATTTAAATTTTTAATTTTTATATCGTTTTCTGTGAAACCGGAAGTCAGCCATGTGAAAAAATTCAAAATTATGTCTGAGATAAAGCACAAAATTTCAATAAAATCGAAGAATCCATTAAAAAGTTATAGGGGTGGTCCATCACTCATTTTACACCCGGTATATATATATATATATATATATATGTATATATATATATATATATATATATATATATATATATATATATATAAATATATATATATATATATATATATATATATATATTAGACACATGCTAACGTTTGTTGTTGTGTGAAGATATAACTTTTGTGAGTGTTCTTAAAATGAAAGAAAAAATCAAATTTTAAATTATTAGTTGGTCGAATTGCAAGCCATATACTTCCAAAAAGCAACAAATTCTTTGATCAACATCTTCCCGAAGATTTTGTAGAATATTATGTGCTTTTTCATACCACGCTTCTGTAATTTATTCAGAGAAGCGCCATTTTCAGGAGTACTAGATTGTAGTAGTGGTTTCATTGAATGACCTCCAAGATCATCAGATTTAACACGACTGGACTTTTTCTCATACACTAATCTGAAAAATGTTATTTATAAAACAGAACTTATCGCTGAATACTATCAGCATGGGATGAAATTGTATAGATAATTATGTCAATGTATAAACATTGATCAAAATGAATATGTAATTTCAGAAAAAAATTGTGAATTTCAATAATAAACTTATGGTCATTTCATCCAATTTAGCGTAATATGAAACTTTCGTAAATGCCTATAGGATTGTCGTATAATATTAATTTTTTACTTATTCACTCATTCCTATGATATGAATGCATACTTCTTATCTACAATTTTTTGCTGATGATTCATTTTTTTTTGTATGAGCAATTTGTATTTTTGATTTTCTGTCGAATAAAATAGATTCAAGAATACCTATTCGGATTCAATGTATTGCTCAATTATTCTCACTAATTATTGTCATTTGAAACACATAATAATTGTTTGTTCATTTTCATTTAATCAGAATTGTGATAAAAATATGAATTTCACTAAATCTCATCGATTTTTAATAATCTACATAATGACTATCCATTAAAATATAATAATTTATTAAATGAAAATGCACTGAGCTGAAAAAACGTTAAACCGATTTCATGAAGTGAAATAGATTTGCAATCATAGGAAAAACTGAACAATATGTCCAGGAATTTTATGCAATTTTTTGCAATTCATGCAATTTTTTGCAATTTCTGCAGTTTTTTGCAATTTTATGCAATTTTTTGCAATTTTATGCAATTTTTTGCAATTTTCTGCAATTTTTTGCAATTTTATGGAATTTTCTGTAATTTTTTGAAATTTTCTGCAGTTTTGTGCAATTTTATGAAAATTTTTCGGAATTTTATTACCAATTTGTGAACTTTTCTGGAATTTTTGCATTTATTTCATATTATTTCGAAAACTTCCATAATATTCATGATATTATATTCTCTATAGTTCGTTATCGCGTATAAACTGAATGCTAGGGAACATTGGACTCAAACCTCAAACCTTTCGGGGAATACCCTAACTACAAAACGGATTCAAGTACAAGAGAAAAAAGTGTTCTTTAAAGTTGAATAGAAAAGTTGAGTCGAAAATTAATCCGGATAATTTTTGGGATATTGTCGGGAAATATTTTGGTAATACAATCCCGGAATTCATCAAAAGTATTTTGAAATTACAAGGAATAGACAATGCTTTCGCTATGAGAGCATTGAAAGAAGAAGATAATCCAAATCAAAATATTTGTTCGAGATGATTTACCTGAACTGATTTCTAAAAGCGATTATCCCTAATATTATGAACATTTATATAGCGAACGCCAAAAATTCAATTAGTGGGCTATAAGAAACTGGAGTTTTTTGGAACAAAGTTCTTTAGTCGCGCGTTGCGAAAAGGGGGCTAGACGGAATAAATTAAGACCAAAAGTTTGTACCGACACTTTTTGCGCGCTCACGCCGTTGTCTCTCTCTTTCTTTCCGTTCTCTCATTCCGTTCTCTTTCTAATCCCACTCCGCTACGTCGCCAATGCATTGATGTGAAACATCGAAATAAATTGTGTAAGTTATATGTATAAAATAACAGATTACAACAGGAATCAGATATGGCATAATGAAAATGAAAAGATAAAGCTTTACAAAATTTGTTCCATAAAATAATTACTACGTATTGTAGGTTTATATTCATATTCCAACTATATAGCGTGGCGATACGTTTATCCTCTCGTTATTATCACTCTTGGGTCTACAAAATTACATAGCGTACCTGGTGTGTGTCGTATTTCTGGGTTCGAATCCCAGAGGTGACTCCTGGCCTTTTTCATTTTTTCATTTACAATCTCGTAAGAGCTCTTAGCCCACATTCCAAAATTAATTATTTAAGTTTACGTTATTTGTTATTCTCTATAATACTAAATTTCCTAAATACTTCTATGTACTAAAATAAAAAATCAATCAGCAATTTTATTACAATTCCTTCACTAGTTAATCGAAAGGAACTTCGTTCCATCCGGGTGTCCTTGACACCTCTCTTCTTTTTTTTTTTTACTCTATGGACCTACTGTTTAACGCCAGTTTAGAACGACTTATGGACTTGTACATTACCCAGCTACCAATTTTTTTCATTGAACCACTCAACTCAACAACATACACAAACATCCATTCCTAACCAGGATTCGAACCCAGCCACACCTGCTTCACAGGCCGGTCAATCAACCTCTTCTCCACAAGGCGCGTGTATGCTATTGTTTATTGAACATTTTAACTATATATAATATATAATTTTTAGTTCAAATATTAAATTTGTAAAATTTTTTGAAATTCTCTCTATGAATTTCTGAAATTTTTTTGCAATTTTTTACAATTTTATACAAATATTTTGCAATTTTTTTTTCAAATTTTTCGTTTCATTATTTGAAATTTTTTTTGGCATTTTCTGAAATTTTTTGGATTTTTTGTAATTTTTTGCAATTTTATGCAATTTTTTCGCAATTTTCAGCAGTTTTTTTGCAATTTTAATGCAAATTTTTGCAATTTATGAATTTTTTGCAATTTTATGCAATTTTTTTGCAATTTTATTGCAATTTAGTATTTTAGTGTACATGATTAGTGTACATGATTTTATATTAATAATTCACATCGTGAAAATTCAGAGTTTTTAGTTCATACGCTTCATTACTAAACACCACTCATTTTTTATTTTTTGAATTGATGAAGCCGTAACTTGGTTAAAATCGATATTAATATTATTGTTTGAATACATGTTGTACCAGAAGATATATTGAACATCTGATGTAACTAGTCTTCTCGAAGGATTATCTACCCATCACCACACTCTTCAATTTCTTGTTTTAATCGCTTCTATTACGTACTAAAGTTTATGTAAACTCAGAAAACCAGATTTTAGTACTCAACTCTGATGATGCCAGCGTAAAAGTGGAGGACATCGATGATGAAGTCAAGTAAGTACCAGTGTTTTTAAATTTAAATAAGATACTCTACATAAATATGGAGTTATGAGTATAACATCAATGTATTATTATAGATTATTTTTGATTTTGAAGCGGAGAATTATCACAATTATTAGAGAGAATATTTCTATAATAGTTTCAATACCTATCAATTAATTAATTGATTAATTAAGTAATTGAATTTTTTTTATGAATAAAATAAGATAAATTAATCAATTAATTAAATTTTATTCATAAAAAAAGTAGCGATATCAACATAAAATTTACTGATAAAAACTAAAAGCGATTGTCAACATTTCTCAGGTGAAATTGATTTGAAAATTAATAATGAGCCAGAAAAAGCTAGAAAAATATAAAATACGAGTGAAGATATTAAACACATCCCATAAAATTAAATCGCAAATTTATCCTATTTTAGTTATCATAAATCCATCATTACTAAGATTGAATATACTGATGAAGTTCATAACGATTTCACTTTTTTTCCATTTGATTACTTTTCCGTCGACATCTAAATAAAAGCTTACTTTAATGTACACGAAATTGATCATTAATGACCCATTTTAATGTACAGTTTCTCCTATTTTAATGTTGATTATCATGGGCAACCAAACACAAAAGTATTCAGCATGGAATAGTTGAATTATTCTGTGTCTGTACTGTTATTCCACAGAGAAAAGGAATTCATAATTCAAATCGAAGTTTAACTCTATACAAAATAAAGTAGAAAATGCGGAAAAAATTTTATGCAATAATCGTTCGAAATTAATTAACAGTTCAGCTTCCACCAGTTCCACATATTCCTTATCGGATATTGTAGGTAATGTGAACTATTCAGAATGTCACATGTCTAATATTCCATCCACGAATTTCTCAAATTGTTCCTTGAGGAGCATAAATATAAATATATCGAAATGACCATAGAAATTTATATTGATAACTTTATAAAGCAATGAAAACTAACTTTTCACAGGTTGTCAACCTGCGAAAAGTTAGTTTTTTATTTCTTTATAAAGTTATGAATATGAACTTTCACCAAGTAACTGCCAATTCCATTTAAATTTATATTTTGTCAAATGTATCTGTTATGCAAAATAAAAATGTATCTCAATCAAGAATTTATACTCAATCCATGATGAGGTCGACGGAAAAATCTTGTAATAAACTCGTTTATTAATGTAGCGATTAATGGTCTCGAACTATTAACGCGCTCGCTCCGCTCGCGCTTTAAATATCTCAACCATTAATCGCTGTCATTAATAAACTAGTTTATAGAATAACTATTGAAATGTCGTCAATTGATTTCATTGTATCTACTATTTAATACATAAAATATAGTGAAAGAACTTAATACATCTTGAACTAGTACGCACAGTTGTTGCTCATATTTTAAAGAAAATTATAAGTAATATTTGAACCAAATAACGTTATACAGAACATCTGAGGAAATTAAACATAATTATTTTCCTCCAGTTTCTATAACGCAGCATTAAATTCATTGGAATGATTTATCACGAACCTAAGATCCTTATTTAAATTGTAATTACCATTTTTGATTGCCATTTTGTTGACGTGAATGAATTTTTCAAAAAATATATTCTTTCTGTGACATCTATTGCGTGTTTTCATGAGTAGGGTTCACCTAATTAATAGAAAGCGATTTCGCGAATGAAATTTCATGAATGTCGAGGGGCACTGGTGCCAAGACGTACCAAAATTAGTAATTGGTGGTAATTTCACTAATCTGAAAAGATAATCTCTGAACTAATATTAAAGAAAAAGACAGCATTCAATATTTTTGATGAGAATGGACTGAAAGATATATAGTTTTCCAACTCCTATGTTCATTTTCCTTCTGTAATTGGGTCAGGGTTTCTGTCATACGTATACATCGTGAAATCTGCGTGCAATGTTTCTATCGCTTAATACACGAAGATACATTAAGTAGTGAAAATTATGCAGTTTAACACATAATAATAAATCTTTAGTGTTAGAATAGTCCTTTAATCACACTTAATTAAAACATTTTACTTATTTTACTAATAAAAATAAAGAATCAAAAGAGTCCAAATGGTGGAAGGGTATTTTTTGGGCAAAGGGAAAATATTGGTGCAGTCTTAGTCATTGACGCATGTTTTATGAGTAATATTTCATGCTGGATCTAATGAAATTACAGCAAGACGACATAAGCATCCCGAAAAAAACATATTTTTAGTAGGTATCAATTTTGAAAAAACGTACTCGGTTCGTTTCACCTTCAGAAATCAACTCTTCATAATTGAAGAGCAATGCTTCTCCTTGTAACAGTTCTGTTTCAAAGCATTTCAGACATTCACATAACTTACTTAGCATTTTACTTAAAAATAACATTTTTTAGCAGCTGTAATGTGATGCAGAAAAACTGCTTCTGAATATACACCAATTGCTGAATGTCTTCAGGGGCTGCTTCTAGTATCATCTTAATGAGCAGCAACAAGTTTTCATCTTAGTGGGCAATAACAAATTTTCATCTTCTTTTGCCAACCTCATTCCTCAGGTCATAATTTATTACCAAGTCACAATGGTAACATTTATATGATTGCTGAGCAGCATAGTCTGACTTGGGTGGAACGACCTACAATTTTTCAGTACGGCAAGAAATTATTTCATTTTTCTCGCCATACAAAGATGGAACGATATCCTGTTAGTCTATTATATCAATGGTGTAGCAGTATTTAGGAAAAGAGAAAAAATCTTATAAGAATACTAGACTCAGAGGCTTCTCTAGGAAGCCAAAGAAATATAATACGAGTGAAAGAAGCTGGAAAAGCCTAATTTTTATTAGAGTGGGGTTGAACAAGGCAGTGAGATAGTTACTTGCTGATGCCCACTAAGATAATACTGTTAGCAAACTCTGAAGATAATCTGAGGTTAGTTTTATGTTGATGCAGAGGGAATTCTTTCACATCATATCGCAGCAAAAAAATAAGTGGAATACTATGTTCAAGGCTGTGGAAGGTAAATGAAGACCAAGAATTCTCTTATGCCGAAATAGGAGAAAAATGAGCAGTTCTCATCTTTGATCTTGAGGAGTTTATGTCTGAAAGTAACTAACAAAGACCTGAATAGTTCACAGAATATGTTTTTCCTCCTTCTGTGACTGAAAAGCTCATACTTTATCATGAATAATAGAACCTCGTTTTATTACTTATTCTTCATTACTCAAATGTTCTCATTTATAAATATATATATATATATATATATATATATATATATATATATATATATATATATATATATATATATATATATATATATATATATATTTTAATTTAATATATATATATATACAATATATATATATATATATATATATATATATATATATATATATATATATATATATATATATATATATATATATATATATAATCTTTTGATAATTATTAGCAATAACAGGCTTATTGAATCTCAAAAAACTCGATTTTATTACAAAGTTGACGTTTCGCCACGACATTCGTGGCTTTATCAAAACTTTGGAAAAAATTGAAATTTTTTTATTTTTTATTTTAATATAATCGAGTTTTTTGAGATTCAATAAGCCTGTTATTGCTAATAATTATCAAAAGATTAGAAATAGTTCACAGGCAACAACAATTCGAATGAATATATATATATATATATATATATATATATATATATATATATATATATATATATATATATATATATATATATATATATATATATATATATTTATATATACTAATATGTTTCATATATTTTATCTGTACTTTCCATTTGATATTCAGTTTTATGAAAAATACCGAGATGAGTCATTTCGTTTTTCCTTCAATTAATTAATTTTAACAAAACAAAATATAGTGAGATAATTGTACTCTAAATACACTTTCCATTAATATTCACACAGAAAAAATTACAAATGTACTCTCATCATCGAATGGCTGATTATTTTCACTAGAAAAACCCATTCATTTCAATGATTATTTTAACACACTAATATAGTTGCTTCAATATTAAATTAAAAATATTGTTTAGTATTTTCTCTTATTTCAAAAGAAATTTGTAAAATTTAACGAAAATTTCGAAAAATAAACAAACCGGATATAAAAAGAAAAAATTTAGAATTACGTTGTTTTCTATAGAAATAAATACCTACATGTGATCTGAAATTAATCATTTCCTCAAGAAATGATTCAATCGGATGAAATCATGAATGTTTCAATTAATTCGAAATGATATTCTTTGATAATCGTTTCTTTTGTGAAAGAAAATTGGAATATTATTCATAAGAACTGGACAGCTTCAAAATAGTTTTTCGTTTAATGAAATAATCTTGGACGGGGTGAATAATTAATTCGAATAAAACCTCTACGATTTCAGATATTAACCATCAGAGAATAAAATCAAGGGAGTATATATTTCATTCTTATTAATCGTTGAGTTGTGTGCCAAAAGGAGTCGAGGAGATATGCAATATCACATAAAAAAGATAACCCACCGCACGGAGGAATAGACAGCGCTTTTAATTCTGCGTTTAAGTTTGCGTGCCATAGACCAATTACAGATAACGAAAAGATGGCAGTGTCTTTGCCAATTAAAAAAGCTAATACCCAAATTTGAAGAGTCTTTTTAATCGTATTTTCCCTGACAATAATAGCCTATTGCTGCGTATCGAAAGTCAACAGTCAGGTGCCTGAGTAGTTTTTTGGTCCGTTTTAAACCTCTTGAACCACAAGATTTGATTTTTTTATATGTCTGTTATATATATATATATATATATATATATATATATATATATATATATATATATATATATATATATATATATATATATATGTATATATATATATGTATATATATATATATATATATATATATATATATATATATATATATATATATATATATATTTATATATATATATATATATATATATTATATATATATATATATATATATATATATATATATATATATATACGAGGGTCGTTCAATAAGTCCTTAGAAAATCCAAGAGATGGCGCTCGTAGTATCGGTAAAGATTTTTTTTTTCGTTAGCAGCACTATCGATAGGAAAGCTGTCAGAATTTCAGCTCGATCCATGACGTAGGTCAATTTCTATCGTCGATTAAACTCAACAACATTTGTTTATACATAACAATGGAGAAAAGCGAGTTCCGGGCTGTCATCAAATATTTCCATTTGAAAGGCTTAACGCCGAAAGAAATCAAAGCCGAGTTGGATGCAGTTCATGGCACATCTGCACCTGTGTTTGCGACAGTCTACAATTGGGTGAATGAATTTGAACGTGGCCGTTCATCCACAAAAGATGAACATCGTCCGGGACGCCCAGTGGAGGTGTCTACTCCTGAAATAATCAATAAAATCCACGACCTGATTTAGAGCGATCGACGAATTAAAGTGCGCGAATTAGTTGAGGCCACAGGCATATCACAAGGTACAGTCGCTTCAATTTTGCATGAAAAATTGTCTGTGAAAAAAATTTCGGCAAGATGGGTGCCGCGTTTGCTCTCAGAGGAGAATAAGCGCAATCGTGTGGTCGACTCTGAGGTCATGTTGGCGCTCTTTCGTCGAAATCCTGCCAAATTCCTTCGTCGATATGTAACTGTGGACGAAACCTAGATCCACTACTACACTCCAGAAACGAAGAGACAGTCATCACAGTGGATTTTCAAGGGTGAACGGGCTCCAAAGAAGGCGAAAACAGTGGCAAGGAGATGGCCACAGTCTTTTGGAATACGCAGGGAATCATTTTTATCGACTACTTGGAAAAAGGAAAAACGATAACAGGGCCGTATTACGCGTCGTTATTGCAACGGTTGAGCGAGGAAATCGAAGAGAAACGTCCGCATTTGAAGAAGAAAAAAATACTCTTGCATCAGGACAATGCGCGTGTGCACACCTATGCTGTTTCCATGGCCAAAATTTTGGAATTGAAGATGAAATTGTTGCAGCATCCTGCTTATTCACCAGATCTGGCCCCAAGTTACTATTTCCTGTTTCCCAATCTGAAGAAATGGCTTGGCGGACGACGGTTCACTTCCAACGAGGACATCATTGCTCAAACGAATGAGTATTTTGCAGAACTTCCGAAATCCTATTTTTTGGACGGCATAAAAATTTTGGAAAAAAGTTTGAAAAAGTGTGTAGAGCTGAAAGGAGACTATGTTGAGAAATAAAAAAAATTTACCCTAAAAAACAGTGTTTTCCTATCTTTTTCTAAGGACTTATTGAACGACCCTCGAATATATATATATATATATATATATATATATATATATATATATATATATATATATATATATATATTTATTCGAATTTTTGTTGCCTGTGAACTATTTCTAATCTTCTGATAATTATTAGCAATAACAGGCTTGTTGAATCTTAAAAAACTCGATTTTATTAAAAAGTTGACGTTTCGCCACGACATTCGTGGCTTTATCAAAACTTTTTCCAAAAAAAAAAAAGTGTTGATAAAGCCACGAATGTCGTGGCGAAACGACCACTTTTTAATAAAATCGAGTTTTTTAAGATTCAACAAGCCTGTTATTGCTAATAATTATCAGAAGATTATATATTTATATATATATATATATATATATATATATATATATATATATATATATATATATATATATATATATATATATATATATATATATATATATATATATTGAATTCTCGCACATCACTTGGTGAAACATAAAGAATAAAGTATAACCTTTAAAATAAAAAACACTTGGCTTATGTTTCACAATATAACAAATATTTGGATACTGTATTTAGCAGTAACGAAAAGTCGACATGTTTCGAGTTATGAACTCATTATCAAGACTGACTACAGGAGAGTATTACATCGTATTTTATAAAACAGACAAAAGCAAAGGTGATACCTGAAAATCAATTTGTTCGTTTACAAGGGGTAATTGACTATTATGGGCGGAACTTATTTCGAGAATTTCAAGAAGGTCAAGGCGCTTTCCTTTGTTACCTGAATGTAACAATTTGGTTTTGTTGAAATCCAGGAAGTGATTGAATTTTATACAATGCTCAGAGAAGCCAGTGGTATTTTTGTTTTGTAAAATTGACTTTTTATGTTCTTCAACACGAATATTTATATTCCTTCCTGTCTGTCCAATATAGAAAGCAGGACATTCGTCGTAAAATATTTTATAAACACCACTGTTTTCTCCGATGTTAGATTTTTCTTCATTATTGACCAAGAATGACTTCAAATTTCTTTTATCATCAGATTTTTTATAACATCAAAACAATATTCACCACTCAACAAAAACTCTCCCATCTGGTCAGATCCGTCAAAGATAAAATTCCTAACGAAAATCACGGTGTTTATGAGATTCCCTGTTCCAATTGTCCTCGTTCTTATATAGGACAAACAAACCGACGAATTCAGGTCCGTGCCGAAGAACATTCACTTTCAGTAAGACACTCAGATATCTCCAACGCCCTTTCCCAACATCACACCCAAACAGGCCACATTATCGATTTCCCCAATACAAGAACTATTGCCCCCGTCCGATCTTTCAAATCCCGAATTTTCCGTGAAGCTGTAGAAATAGAAAAACGTCCAAATTGTTTGAACACCAGAGATGACAGGCACAGACTCCCATCAGCATGGAAACCACTTCTCAGTGGTCGCCATGTAACGCCCAATCAGAGTGCATCCCGCACTGATGAGCGTGAGAACCCGCCCCCCTCCCCTATAAATACGGCCACGCGACGATCAGCCCGTCAGTTGACTCTGAAGAGTAGGCAGGTTGAGACTTCAGAGTTGACAGGAAGCAGTACGGTTAGTGGAGTAGGCAGGTTGAGACCACGCAATCGTATTGTTTCCGTTTCCTCCTAATTCGAATCGTGGAGTAGGCAGATTGAGGCCACGATTCTGAATTATTTCCCTTCTAATTCTCCAGAAGATGGCTTCGCAAAAAGAGCCGAAACGTCGAGATTTTTCAAATCTTTCACGCGGTTCATTCCGTGAACCAAGTTTTTCATATATATATATATATATATATATATATATATATATATATATATATATATATATATATATATATATATATATATATATATATATATATATGTAGGCTGAAGCCTAGAGCGGCAGATTTTAGGGTCGGCAAATTTTCAACTTTCCGCTCAAAAATATTAAAATTTTCAAAAATTGGTAAGTTACTGTTTTTACTCCGATTTACGAAAATCGAGTTTTTTCAGATCTAGAAGTTTTGCGGTACAAGAAAGCTTCGACTTTTCTCATGATAATATCTGTATGGCTGTATGTATGTGTTTCTATGTAAACCTTTGATAACTTTAGAACAGGTCAACCTATCGCAATGGAACTTGCGGCATTCGAAAAAGTTTTACCAAACTTAGATTGCCTGAGAATTGCTACCGATTTGAACCTCGCAAAAATAAAATTTAAAAAAAAAATGTGTTTTGGAATACCTTTCAGATTGCCAAACCGATCAATTTCAAAATCTACTCATCTCTCTTTCTTATCGAACTGCGTCGACTGAACCAGAGAGCATAAAAGCGTTCGGAAATCTAGCTGATAGTTAGTTTTTGAGCTCAAAAACGTGAATTTTAATACTTTTTTGAGCTCTGTTCGGGCGAAAGAAGCTTTTGTGGCTTGAAACGGGGTGAAAATCATATAAGATCTACTTTAAGCCAAGAAAAGCTGAATGTCTTAACTCTTTTGTGCATAGAGTCAAAAACTAAAGAACAAGATTTCATACGACGATATAATGATGATTTTGCGAATAAAAAAATGCGCAAAGAGTATGGTACGACTTTCATCAATTAATTAATTGAATTTCATTGTCATCATCAACCGGATTGTTACCAGATAATTGAATATATTGTATTTAAACTGTAAGTAAATGCAATGAAAATTATTCAATTACTTCTATCGAATGTACATTATTGTGTAAGTAGTATTAACATATATCTTGCCCCACCTTGTTAGTAGAACTAGTACAAGATTGAGCTTTTATTATCTCAACAATATGCCCAAAAAATCTTATCTAAATCGTTGGGTTGTAATATTATTCTAGAAACTGGCACATCAATTCCCTATTTCACAATCATACTAATTACAGAAAGAAGATCCTATAATTAGGACGATAGTGCGAAAATCAAAAATTTACAATTTCATTGACGAAAAAAATAAAATTAATCGAATTTTAGAGGTCGGTAGGTGCGGCAAAATTTGAAAAGCCTACTTGCGGAAAATATCTAAATCCGCCAGTGTATGTATATATATATATATATATATATATATATATATATATATATATATATATATATATATATATATATATATATATATATATATATATTTTTTTTTTTGTTTCGATACATAATGGCATCTTCCGCGACTATCAGCATACCAAATGAGCTGAAATTTGGTAAATGATGATCTTTTCAAGGCAGAACGAAACTATTTGAAATTGGTTAAGTTTTTCAAAAAAATCTATATTTTCTATGAAACTATAAGTTTCTAGGTACATTTCGAGAGATTTTCAAGATATAATACTGCATGAATTTTAGTCAAAGAAATAATTCTAGCGTATCTTGCAACTGAACAAAAATCTATTCAAGATAATCGAACAAAAAGAAGAAGAAATTCAATCTGAAGCATGATTTAACATTTCTCCTTTATTCGGCAGTTGTGAAGAAGCTGAAATTCATCAACAAAAATTTATTGGTTAATTCAACGTTTTTCAACCTTTCAGGGTTCGCGTCCCAATTCTCCATCATAATTTCTATCGCGGCGCCTCTCATACTATTAAATGTGAATAATAATAGGAAATTTTGAATTTTTCGGCTCTGAACCTAGACAATGACCCACAATAAAAAAAGTATTTCGTTTTTTAGGAGTGTGTTTCCTTAAAGTCAGTTAATACGCCCCTACCTAAAAAAAAAATGTGTGTTTTGTATGTGTGCATGTGCACTTTTTTAGTCAGTTAATCAATGTATTTTGAATAAAAGTTCCTCTTTGATATGCTCGCGCTCCCCCATTAGTTTGCCTGTGTCCCCCTAGGGGGTGTGCCCCACAGGTTGAGAATCGCTGGGTTAGTAGGTGTACCAGCCATTTCATCTTTATTGATTATAAATAATTGAACAAAGTACAATTCTTTGGAAGTGATAAGTAGTGGTGAACTGAAACTGTTTTTTTTCGTATCGTTTCGTCTCTGAGGTGACAGACATTTGCAGAACACAATGAGGAGACGATACCACAATAGTATATTGCACAACGAGCATGGAATGACATGCATTTCCTACGAGTAGGAAATGGTCATTCCATGCGAGTTTTACACTATACTTTTTCTACGAATCTTACTGTTACATAAAATGGGATTAGTAATATTTTCCTCTTAAGATATTAAAAAATGTCAATCTGACGTTCCAAAAAAAAAAACACGCGGCGCCGGTTATCGCCACCTTTGTAAAAATACCCGTGCACAATGTGAACTTTGTAGTTCACTCACCATGGTGGTAGAGGCACAATGAAAATGAGTATAAAACAATGCACTATGTTCCGCAATTACTTTTGAATATAGAGAATGATAGTTTTTTTCTTCAAACGTCATATAAGTTATAACTTTTGTGACGTTCCTCAATGACATTAAGGGTGATTTATATGACTAGGAGTATAAGTACTTATACTCCTAAGCATATAAACACATTATAGTACTATGAATTTATTCACAATGGTATTTATTATTTATTCGTAATATTTCTAGTAAAAGTACAATTATGAAGATTTGCATCATTTAAGAATCCTCCACTTCGTGCAATATCGGTACTATTCATAACAACTTTTCCAGAGTGAACGGCATTTACAAATCCATTACTTGTATCGGGTTCATTAAATGAAGATTGTTCGAGATTTTCCGCGGAGCTAGGTTGAAGAATTCTCTTAACAATTTTGGTTTTACTTTGCACAGAGTCTTCTATGTACCCTTCGGCAACTGCATCAGATTTCCAACCCCCATCCCTTTTCAGCGTAGTGATATCCACCCCACTATCAACAAGCATTGTTGCGGAAGTTCTTCTTAAGCAGTGCCCTGTATATTCTTTCCAATTTGGAATTTTCAGATACAATGCCACGTCTTTTGCTACACTACCAATTTTATGGATACCCATAACAGCTTTATAACATTTCCCATTTTGATATTTCAAAAAAAACGTCGTTCCCTAAAATCGGCAGGGCGCAAATTAACGTTCTTTCTATATTTGCTCACATATTCATCACCCAGGACGTTGAAGGTTCTACTCTTATTAGTTTTAGTGTTGGGAATGTTTATTAGCAGCAAAGAACCCATATCTTCAAGATCATCAACTGTCATATTCACTAGTTCATCGCAACGACATGCCCCAGATATTCCAAATATCAAAACTTCCTAAAACATTAAGTGTTGGTTAGCACAATGTGAAACAAACAAAATGTAATTTTATTACCTTCATCGACAAATACTTTTCATCTGGGGCTTCAGACAAAAATTTTCTGAACTGATCCCTTGACAAGACTCTCGATTTCTTTGGCTTATAACCTTCTCCTTGCTTTTTTAAAAATGCACGCAAATTGTTGTATTTTTCAATGTTCACATTATGCTTCAAATTCAACACAGACCTTATCATTGAATAATGAGCCCACAAACTAGAACTCTTCATTTTCAGTGCCATTTCGGTAAAATATGCCAACAAAACGTTCTCAGAGTATTGCACTACTTTTTTGCCATTGCACCATTTGTTGAACTTAACAAACGCAGCTTCATATACTGCAGCAGATTTCGTCGGCAGCAAGTATTGTATAGCTATTCTAGCTGCCTCTACCACCTCGGAAGGATCATTTCACATTTCTAAACTCATTTCATTCACCGATTTTGAAATATTTGTTTTAATGGATGTAAAAAAAGTACGTATCCATGACAACGATACGAAAAAGGCAATATACAGTGAAATAAGTTAAATATTCAATCTTGTTATCTTTATTAAAAAATTCGTTTCCTTTTATTGTTTTATTTCGAATGAAATTATGCACGTTTGAAGAAAAACTAGTATATGATATTCGGAGAATAAGATACTTTATGTGCTTCGCATGGATTGTCTGACAAACTTTCCACGCTCAGCACATAAAGTATCACTTATACTCCTAATATCATAATATACTATTATTGACATTCGTAGAAGAAGATAATATTCTTGATCAGCGCCGTTCCCTTATCCAACTTCGAAACTAAAATCCTTCATAACTTGAAATGACAGTTAAAACATTCGAGATGCAACTAGAATTACGCTCAATATCACCAACGGGCATCTCTGATGTTTTGACTAATCTAGGTTTCACATTTCAAGTGAACATAAATAGTTTTGTTTGAAGAAAGAGTAGTTAAATCATTCAACCTATAAAGATTGTAAACCGTGATTAAGTTATGGTAAATAAAACCAACGGCATTATTTCCTCTAATAAAAATAATAAACTTGGAACGAATAGCTGCACTAAAATAACTCTTGGCATATTCGGTTACTTCATCTAATAAATATTATCTTAATAGCACGTGCAGTCACATAAACTGGCCTTTATGTCGCCTTTTATAGAGTTCTCTTTTGCATAGGCGACTTCAAAATTTTAAAAGCATTGGATTTGACATAAAGGCGGAGCTTAGATGATAACGTCGAAACATGGCGCTTCAAAATCAACTTTGAACAAGCGTTATATGAGAGATTTTAGAGTTTTTTGAGTGAAATCGTGAAGCGATGTGCAGGTGAAAGTTTATTCCAGAGAAAATATAGAGAAGTTGATAGGTTGGAAAGATGCAAATTCATCGTACAATGTGAGAAGAATGAAGAGAAGTCGAGGCCTGGTATCGTCAAGTTCACTGCTTTTTGTCAATTGAATATATAAAACATTGTCTTTCTTGGATTAAAAGTATTTACTTGCCCTTCAGAATCCTTGAATTTCTTGATACTAGAATCTTCAATTCTTTTTGTGAAACTACTGTTGCGTTGAGTTGAATGTTGAGTTTCAGCATTCACCTTCAATCCTACATTCAAGACTTTGGCTGACAGACTTTCTTTATGAAATTGAAATTGGTCTCTTTCTGTGAAAAAATTTTGATTGAATCAAGCATGGTTTGATTGACTATATTTTTTGATATCTTGAGTATTCACTCAAGTATGAGATTTAATGACTCCATTAATTCTCCTTTCTGAATCTTCAAATTCCTTTTCTTATCATAAGCTTTTGGAAGATTACATGTAGGAACGGCATTTTTCTTCAGAACACTCCTTCTGGTTGCAGCATCTTGAATTTTCAATATATAATGAAGAAAACTAATCTGAATTTCAATAATAGGATTTAATTACTTGGAAGAATGTAATTTTCTTTTGTAAAATGCAAACAACACACCGTCATTCTCGGAGTAGTACTGATTTTCAATACCTTATATAAATCAATCTTTTCCTTTTCTTCAAAATAGTTCTCTCTCTTCAAAATATTTGTTTGGCTTCAGAAACTGATGAAATCGAACGCCCTTGCATTTTTATATGCTTTTGAATTACAAATTTGTACGAAACAGCACTCTCTGGACTTGCGGGTTATACGGTTTGCAGAATTTGCTCTTTCCGTTTTTCACCTTTTGCGCCAAAATTTGTGAGAAATCGTAAACTTTTACATGCAATTGCATATTATGTTAACGTTGGGAGTGTTAAAAGTGATACTTTATTTTTCGAGCGCAACTTTACGAGCAAAATAAAGTCACTTCTAACACAAATATCATACACTATTTTTTATACACCCTTCCTATTTTGGTAACAAAATAAAAGTCGAAATACTTTTGACATCTCTTGACAACTAATTATTTTTGATTTTTTAGGAAGCATCGCGTATGTTGTGGATTGTGGTAACCATCATCATTAGTAAGTGACGAAAAAAAAACAGTTCAAAAAAATGTCAGCCGATAAAAATACTTATGCAAAAAAAAGTGATTACCTATTTGTAACCAATGGACATTGAAGAGGCTGAAAAAAGAGCCACACTAGAAATGCTGCCAAAAAAAGTCGCGCCAGGAGTACGAAATTGCATAATATTAGTTTTCTCACCTGATGAAGATTGAAGAACATATAAGGAAACTCCAGTGAAACTGTCTTCAAAAATGTTCGTTCATAAGGATTTTTCTTTAACACTACGTGTTAAAAAGATCTTCAATACGAGTGTTGAAAATATTTTTAACACTATACCTTATAAACGTTCACTTATAAAACTCAAAGAAAGCATTAAAAACGTCGCTTTTAATGGCCTGTGTACAAAAGATCCATCTGGCCGCCAGAGTGCGCCAGTTGGAAAGTCAGATTCCAATAAAAGATTGCGTAGATTTGAGTTATCAATTTGAATGTCAAAATGTCAATGTAATTTGCCTTAGAGTTATTCTCTGAAGAATTACTAATCTCTGTTCTTCGAAAAACTGATAAAAACTCACCCCAGAATTCACACCAGCTCATTAGAAATATACATAAAACGAGGATAGGGATGACACACTTGAATGATTAATGGCTAGACGAAGCGAGTGACCTGAATAATTTTTGCATACGATCTTTAGCACGAGGTCCGGGAGCAGCAATATATCAATCAATCTTCCACGTAGGTTTTTCTTGCGACACGTATGGATATAACCTTTTTTTCTTTTCATGGACGTATGTGTTTGATTAATTCAGAATCGTATACATCAATCACCTTCCTTGAGTGATATCAATTCGGATTGATGGGAGGAATATTGAGTGGAGTATCTTGAATGACTTCCGCCGGTATATTACCGTACCAACATTTTTTCAATAGAACTTCTTTGAAAAATGTCACTATACTGTTAGTTATATTGAATTTTCATTATTTGCAGGAAAGTGGTCTATGAAAAGTTTCTCTGAGTGAATAACTTAATGACAATGAGAGATTCATTTATATTTATAATATAAATATTATTTTTTGAGTTTTTAATCGCTCGTAACATTCCATATACTAGTCAGTAGATAGGCTAGGGGGCTTCTAGCCCACTTTTGCTCATTTTTACATGTTAATTCCCATAAGGAAATCTAAGGTCCAAAGTAGCGAAAATGGTTCCCTACTTGGTCATGCGCACAGGGTCGGATTTTCCCGACCCGTTGCGAACGGGTCCAACGGGTCGTTCGCAGCAGGTCCAACGGGTCCATCAGCGGGTGCGTTCACGGACCCATTGTGAACGACCCGATGGACCCGCTGCGAATTACCCGTTGGACCCGTTCGCAACGGGTCAGGAAAATCCGACCCAGTGCGCATGACCAAGTAGGGAACCATTTTCGCTACTTTGGACCTTAGATTTCCTTATGGGAATTTACATGTAAAAATGAGCAAAAGCTCAGAGTAGATAGGCTAGAAGTTTCCTAGCCTATCTATTCTAGTCGAATGGAAGCTAGGATTGGAAAAAATTAAACTTGTTGGTAGAAAAAGAATTGACATATGTTTTGAAAGGCAATACTCTCAACCCGAGCGGTATGTTTAGTTTTAAAGATGAATACATTGTGTATTGAAAACTATAGGTCTTCTTTAAATTAGGTAAAGAAATATTCTTTGCTTCTTGAGCAATATTATCTATCTTTATTAATAGTTCTAATTTTTTAATTAATTTATTAACTCACAAAAATATTGTTAGTTTATTTCATTATGCCTGCTATTAAATGCCTAACTTATAGTGAGGAAATTCGCTTCAACCAGGCGACTCATGTCAAATTAAAGTGATGATTTTCACCTCTCGAAGGATGATTTTATGATAACCGGGGTTTCGCCTTCACTGTCTCTTATTTCATTGAGGATATTATAAGGTGATATTATGTAATTGGTAATCAGGCAAACTTTTTTAAAAGAAATTTATTCACGCTACAGTTTCGAGGTTAGGGTTGTTCTCTTCTTCAGGCTGAAAAGACATGGTTAAACATATAAGCAACACAAAAAACTTTCAAAACTTACCAGAATGAACAACAATTAATTGTAAATTAAAAAGCATATAGTATGAACACTAAAAAACTTTTCTTAAAAATCTTTCTTTATAAATTCAACAATCAAAGAACCTCTATCTAAATTAAAATATCAATTGTCAAAGTAATACACAAAAACACTGTTATAAAGTACAGCGGATCACAGACAAACACGTAGAAAACAACACATTAATAATGGTCTTATGTAAGTATTAAATAGGGAGCTAAACGATAAGTACAACAACGCTACACGCATGCTCAAGATTATTAAAAGGTTAACATTCATCAATTAAATTACAGTATATTTTACTTAAACTCTCTATATCAGCTCTACTGTTGACTGTGTTATATTTTTTAATAAAAATCATTTCAGCGAAAAATCTCTTTTTGTAGTTATTTTCTTTATGTAAAACTGTAGCGTGAATAAATTTCTTTTAAAAAAGTTTGCCTGATTACCAATTACATATCACCTAATAATACATTTCTGGCAATTTTTGATTCTATATAATTAAGAATATTTAAATACAATTATAGATACAGTAAAATATTTTTCAATCGTTCAAATCTTATCTCACAAATTTATCAACTTTGTTCGAACTGAAATCTTTTAGTTGAATTCAGATATCAATATTCATTGGACCCTGCTGAAATTATGCAACAAATTTCCACCAAAATTTTTATTGTTGGGAAATACAGAAACCCCTGTTTTAGACATTTTGCCAAGTTCATGTCTCCGGAAGTTAGGCGTGTATGAATCGATATCCAGCTACACCAGTATTTGAATTTATAATGAAAACACGAGAAATTTGTTACAGTTCTCATTTTCTGAACTTCGATCCGGTCTAAATTTAGACTTTTAGCAATATCGAGCCATTGAACATGCCGGCAAAAATGATAACTGCATAAAATGAATTCAATTAATTCATATTGACAACATGAAGAGATTTTTTTCTAAATGCCCAAAAAATATGAAAATATTAATTTCTGACTAGAGTTACAGCCCGTATTGAAAAAAAATTTCAATGTTTGTTTTCCCTTCACTATATATATATATATATATATATATATATATATATATATATATATATATATATATATATATATATATATATATATATATATACAGTGCTTTCATGATGAAAGGAACAAATTCATTAAAAAATTAGGTTTCTATTTCATGTTAAAATCCTCGGACAGGTCGATTAGTATTTTTATTTGGGCAATTTTCGCAATAAAAATTTTGTATACAGGGTGTCTCATTCAAGAGCTATGGCTTTGTCATTAGTTTTTTTAAAGGTAATACCCTGTATATTATTTCACTTTACAATTCTACGATAAATTCTTATCACTTTTTGTGAACATACCATATGCCTCAACTTGATGGATTCCCAGATTATAACGGAGATAGTGGAGCACCTGGAGATTTAAAATGTGGATTAAAAGTACAAAAAAAAATTTTGGTAAACATTGTCATTAAATCTGAAGAATGAAATTTCACATGTACCATCTGAATTCATTCACTGGTGCTGCTGTATAGTCCGCAGTTTTCACGTTTTTTAACGCTCCAGGCACTACACTACTTCATTGTTTAAGAAAATGCAATTACTTGAGAGAGAACGTATTGAAGTACTTATGATGATTGGTTTTGGAGATAGGGTGCGTTCACAAGAAGAAGTCTGCAATCTATTCAATGAAAATCATCCTGATCGTCCGCCAATTACTAGATCGACAGTCAGCAAAATTGAATCAAAATTCAGGAGATACGGCCACGTTAGAGATTTACCTAAAGGAAGACCACCGAGAGTATCTGAAGAAACAGTGCTGAACGTTCTACTAGAAACCCAAGATAACCCTCATACATCCATTACTACAATTTCCAATAATTTCAATTTATCAGTAGGGTCCGTGCATAAAATACTTAAGGTAAATAAGTATCATCCCTATAAAATTAAGCTGGTACATGAATTATTAGAAGACGATTTTGGCCGCCAGAGTACAGTTTTTGTGAGCAGATTCTTGAAATTCATAATCAACATCTAAATTTCATTACAAACATAATTTTTTCTGATGAAGCCACCTTTACTTTAAATGGCCACGTCAACAGACAAAACTGTAGGTATTGGGCGACCGAGAATCCTCATTGGATGCAAGAATGCCACACACAGCGGCCTCAAAAAATTAATACATGGGCAGCAATTGTTCGAAATCGTATAGTTGGTCCCTATTTTTTTGAAGGAACATTAAACGGAGAGGACTACTTGAACTTTCTCCAGTTCGAACTCATTCCGGCTTTAGCTGTTTTGTTTCCTAACCCACAAGATCCTGACATACCTAATAACGAGATATGGTTTCAACAAGATGGGGCACCTCCTCACTATTCAATCGCTGTTCGACAATTTCTTGATGCAACTTTTCCCAACAGATGGATAGGACGGAGAGGTCCGATTGAGTGGCCGCCAAGATCACCGGACATAACCCCTTTGGATTTTTTCTTATGGGGTTATTTGAAGTCTAAAGTTTATTTGAATAGACCAAATAATATTGATGATCTAAAAGAGAGAATCAGGCAGGAAATAAGACTTATCAGTCCAGAAGTAATTGAAAATGTGCAACGGGAAACATTGAATCGACTTCAAAAATGTCTCGAAGTAAACGGATAACAGATTGAACATATGTAAAAATTAAATTAGTAATTACATTTGTGTGTTTCCATATCGTACCTCTCATTACCCACTATCTCCGTTTCTGGCAATCCATCGAGTTGAGGCATATGGTATGTTCACAAAAATTGATAAGAATTTATCGTAGAATTGTAAAGTGAAATAATATACAGGGTATTACCTTTAAAAAAACTAATGACAAAGCCATAGCTCTTGAATGAGACACCCTGTATACAAAATTTTTATTGCGAAAAATGCCCAAATAAAAATACTAATCGACCTGTCCGAGGATTTAAACATGAAATAGAAACCTAATTTTTTAATGAATTTGTTCCTTTCATCATGAAAGCACTGTATATATATATATATATATATATATATATATATATATATATATATATATATATATATATATATATATATATATATAAAATATAAATATAAATATTTATTATATATATATATATACATATATATATATATATATATATATATATATATATATATATATATATATATATATACTATATATATATATATATATATATATATATATATATATATATATATATATATAATCCTGGAACGTGAGTGACGAAGTACATATATAACGTATATAACGTATAGTCTGTCCAGTCTAAGTTGGCGTGTACGTCACAGTCATGCGCAAATAACGACGCAAGGCTGCCTACCCAAATAAATAAAATTCGAAATGGTCAAAAATTCATATCTGTCGTGAGTAATTTTCTGAAAAAGTAGTTATATGGTGATAGTGACCGGATCATCCATTTCGACAAATATTCTGTTCTTAATATATCAAATCCTATGTATCTCTCAAGAAAAACTAACATTTCGAGTAATGAAAATAAGTTGAATGTTTGTTATGTTGTCATTTAATTGAAAAATTTGCAATGTTGTCGGACCCTCTCGACCACGGGTAATCGGCATTTTTCACTTTTGACAGTCGCCGAGTAACCTAGAAGATTTTGTAATTAAGTTTGATTTATCAATCGATGAATATGGATTTCATATAGATAGACACTTCTGGTAGGGAATAATGGTCAATTTGAATTTACCGCTAAAAATCCCCGCCATGTCAAACATGCAAGATATCTCTTTTCGTTAAAAATTGGGTAAGCTATTAAGATTTAAGATTATTTATTACGTCTGGCATCAGTGTTCACGATCGACGTCATATGCAATTGGTGACGTACACGCCAACGGTCGCTGGACACACTATATAAAGTATATATATAACGATTATTTTCGTTTGTAACCAAGCTAGTTAGTCGAGTATGTTAGGTACGCTGGCTAGTATTTGGGAGGTCTAGGGTTCAAACCCCGGGGGCCGACTGGTCTGCCATGAGTTTTTTTCAGAGGTTTCTTCATGGTAATGTAAGTCACTGCCTGCAAACTTACAAGGCGAATGCTGGGCCAGTATTAATCCTCTGAACCCTACCCACACTTCCTATGTTCCATAAATATTCCGTCTCACCTATCCTTAATGCACTTGTACATACAAGTGTATCCTCTGATCTGGCTGAAGGAGTTAATCCCAAACTCAAGCTGCCCGCCTCCCTGACACATACTTCAGGGAGGAATGAAACACGTATGTTTCCTTTCCTTTTTTTTCGTTTGCTCGAGTTGGTATTCGTCACGATTATATGACGAATAAACAACACCGCCAGCACTATAACCAAAACGTTGCATATTGAAAAATTAAACGTAACTTCACCCAATTTGATTATTAATTTTATTTTGACAAACGTCAAAAAATCGTTAACATGAAAATATTCACATTTTGACACGAGGCGAAACATCAAAACAATTGTATTAGGGCATATTCACCTATCGTTAAGCGGTAACTATGCAAAATTCACGGTTTTTATTGGCTTATTCACACACACATGAGTTATATAATCAGTTGTATCACTATAATTATTTCAGAATAATCAGGTTGTACATCGATAACTTGTCGCATAATTCTAAAGAGTGTCAGTTTGACAGTCTAAATAATCCGACAGCGGAGCGGGAGGATTATTCTGTCAAACTGACACGATTTGTAATTATGCAGGAAGTTTGAGATGTATAACCGTATTTATTTTGAAATACGTATTTTATTTGACACATTTATTTATTGAGTAAATTAAGTAGGTAAGAATCTCCGAATCGACTCATTTCTGAACAGTTATTGATGAACATCAAAATTGGATGGTCCTGTTAGATTATGTATTATTGGATATTGGTGTCGATGTGGTTACTCGAGAAATTGAATTATTGTAAAATTTTCAAATGGTAGAGCCACTCTATGTTAAATCAGATATCATCAGTTATAATATCACAAGAGCATCGAAAATAATCGATTATACTTCCGAGCCACGAGACTTATTTTGCGAGCGCAGCTCGAGTGGTGTTTTAAGAAAATACGTCGAGTGACGAGGTCAGTATAATCGATTATTTTCGATTTCTCGATATTAATTTATTTTGACAAACGTCAAAACACCGTCAGTATGAAAACATTCACATTTTGACACGAGGCGAAACACCAAAACGATTATATCACGTCGTCAATACGCAGTAGTTATGCAAAATTCACGGATTCTATTGGCTTATTCATACATGAGTTATATAATCGAAATTATACGAGGTTAGTTAACTAAATTGATAGGTTGAAAATTATACGAAAAAAATAATCATTCAAATATTAATATTATTAGTATGACTATATTTAAGTGAAATATCATTCGTTTTAATGAATCATATCTTTCATTATCAATTAATTGATAATTAAGTAACTAACTTTTTCTATGATAAATTTCATGGTAGAGACATCGGCCTCAATTTGAAACATGAAAAATCTTGCTATTATGTATTCGGTTTAACGTCATGATTTCAATCACGTTTAGAAATTATTGATTCAACGGGCGATTGTAGTTGCTAAATATGAAAATTACTTTCGAAGAATGTGTATCATGTATGAATTGGGTAAACGATATGTTCGTTATCTCGACGTAGTAATATTACAATGCACTAATGAACAATAATTAATTTCAAGTTATAATCCCCTTCAGCCAAATTAATGTTTTCATTATCAATGAGAGCATACGTTTCGCGGATTATCTAATAGATAACATTTCTATGGCTTCATTCTCTCTTCATTCATTATAATCTAGTTGCCAATAATAGATTGTAAACAGCTATTAAAATCCATCTTTTACTGGCTTGCACGCCAACGTTTCAAATAAAATCAATCAAGCATCACGAAAGAGATGAATGATTTATTGTAACAAAATACAATAATTATGGAGCTTTCTACATATACGGCACTACGTGTTGATAAAATGGATTTGATAAAATCACCTACTCTAAGAAGCTAATATACCTAGTTAGTATTTTATTTTTCACTTGGATACGGTTGCTATAAATACACTCATTACGCCCAAGGTATTATGAGCGGGCATTATGGATCATAACGCCTGCTAATTGTACGAGGAGAAATGAAGCAACTTCCATTGATTAAATACTTCATAATCCTTGTCGTATACGACTCTAGATTTCTCCGGCAATGAATTATTCGCAGCTTTGGCTGCATTTTCTATGATATTCTTGGGTAAATTCATTTTCATTTTTATTATTTCTATAAGACTACACAAAGAAAGCAGCAATGACATTCACTAAATATGATGACAAAAATACTCACAAACGTCAAAATATCAACAAATGGCATGCCTACTATGAGAAGGAAAATAGAAAGTATAGGAGCAATGAACCGATTTTCAAATCGATTTTTCATTATAATAAAATAATTTTGTCGTGAAAAATGAAATCTTGTATGAACCACATGCGTTACTAGATCCTAACGCTTATCGGGCGTTAGGATCTATATAACGCACTTGGTACATAAATAACTTTTATTGTAAGGGCAACCTCCCTGAAATTTCATGGAAAATAGTCCTTAAAAAGTATACTGAACTACTAGCTTTAAGTTAAGAGATCACTGTTTTCGAAAAAATCATGGAACTTGCTAATCTGCACCTTGTAGCTTTTAGGAACTGCCACTTTTATGGATTTAGACTCCATTGGATAGATCTTGTAAAGACCACACATGGTGGTCCGATGATAGAAGATAGCGGAGCTGGTTACAAGAGTTCACGGAGCATCGAAATATCCCCATCTACCGTAGACGGTACATGTTAGAAATGTTAAGGTGTTTATTACAATCGATGGAAATTGATAGACAGACTGTTTATATATATATATATATATATATATATATATATATATATATATATATATATATATATATATATATATATATAAATATATATATATATACATATAGAAGTTCTAAAATGGATAAAATAACAAAATCCATACCTAATTCTTGACATTTGATAAGCTACAATAGTCTATTATATGAGAATTGTCTCGAATATTCATTTAATGAAGCTCAACATACCACTCTAATTTTTTCATTTGCAATTATAATCAAAGCCGGTTCAGATGTACACAAAAAACAGCTTCGAAGAGAAAATAAATTTTGTCAAATACTTGAAATAGATATCTTTTGATTTCAACTTCCTTGATTCAAAGTTTCTGATCTACACACATAGCTAGAAGTTTTCGTACCTTTGTCTACCTCATGTAGAGTTGCCATCACCTAAATTGCCGATGCCGGACAAAAAGTTCAAGAACCCCGGACATTTCTGTGAAATTTTGTTTTTCCCCGGACACCCCGTAAAATTTTTTTTTTATAAAATAAAACATCGTTAATATTTTTATTTTTTCATTTATTTAAACTTCAAACCGCTTGTTTGCCATATAAATAGAACAACAAAAAACAAATCAAATTCTATTATACACAGCTTACAGTTTTCTCTTTTTTTTGGTATCATCAAATAAAAAACAACTTATGACATGATAATTTTTGGTAGATCAGAAATCAAATAGACTAGATTCTACATTGTAATAGCAAATTATAGGATAGGTTAGGTACCCAAAATTTAAATTATTTATTAACTATAAATCAAAAGTAAGTAATAAGTTTTAATTTCAACGAGATCAAGTTCTTTTTACTTTCAACTTAACTTGGAATTTTTCAGACCTGGCAGTTTTTCCCAAAATGTCTTTATTTTTCATCATGAATTAGTAAAAGTCGGAGCAACTCAAGTCTTTAAAATTAGGCTTTATTTTGATCAGAGAAGAAACCGTATATGTATTTAGCAAGTTTCTCTCCTTCCTTTATTACTGCGACCCTAGCGAAAAAACTTACTCTACATTCGCATTATGAGCTGGTATACAAAAATATTACAATGCAATTTTGAGCAGTTTAGAAAATAGATGTTTCGGAAAAAATCGGCCACAACTGGTTTGCAATTAATAGCTCATCTCTGTCACTGACACTCAAGCTTCACACACCCGGACACAAAATTTGTCCGGGTTTTACCCGGACATATTTTGAAAGCCCCGTCCGGACGTCCCCCGAACGCCCCCTAAACTAGGACAAATCCGGGAAAACCCGGACGGATGGCAACCCTAACCTCATGCAACCATTTTTAATATATAAACTAATTGCATCATAATTTGATGGTTGATATCGTCGATCATACTGAAGTTTGTACTATTGGCGTTGGGTCAAATTGACGGAATTTATTTATTCATCACCCACTATATGAAGCTAAGATATGCTCTGCTGTCAAAATAAGTTTTATCTCCTCAGCTGTTATTATCATGCTATATTTGCGTTTTCTGGTGATTTCAGTTAAAAAAACAGATTGTTACGTTCGATAGCTTATAAGAAATTTTTTTCAGATAATCGGAGATGACGTAGATTTATTGAGAAGAATGGAATCAGGAGAGATCCGGATTAACCGAATATATGGGACGCTGGAAGAGCATAAATTGCTGTTACGACTTACAGAGGAAACGAATAACGCAGAGTGAAACTTTCCTGCCGATGACAAATCTAAAACAATAAGCTCTGAATTGATATTTACGTCGACCGGCCGGCATTGTTTCTCTTCGTTGCTTCTAAATTATCCTCATAAACACCTACTTTATGTGTTCTGCTCTTACGGCTAACCAACAGCTGTCGCAACTTCTGTCTACCCAGACTAACTAGTCAGGATTTAATGAAACTTTTTTTTTGGGATTTTTCTTGAGTCGGAAGTTCAAAATACAGCATCGAATAATGATTCCATATACTTGTAACAACCTCTGAATGTGCTGAATATGTTCGTTTCTGATTGTTTGTTTGACTCATTGCCATTATAAACTTTATTCGACCATCTTTCGCTTCTGAAATACTGCTTATCTGCACTCTACTCTTATAACAAAAGGGATAACTAGGAGTATTAGACAAAAAAAATATGAGAGAAACACTTCCAAAGAAAACCCCTCCGATTTTTCACATTTCTTCATAATATATCAAAATATTAGGCACTTTAAAGAACTTTAGCCAACCTTATATATTTTGAGCTCCGAATACAAATATTCACAAAATTGATTTCATCACATACTAATAGTAGCATTTTATTCTAATGATTGAAGTCAGGATTTTGGGATAGAGTCATAAAATTACTGTACCATAGTCAGTCCCTATTATGTGCGCCAATTATAAAAAAATCAGATTTCTTAAAGCCAGTAAAAATTACATTGGAAGATTTCATTCTCTAAAGCATGAAGAAATTGGCCTGGTCTTAGTAGGAATAATCGCGAACAAAATCGAGTACTCCTGCCCGGAAACCTGATAAGCAGTGTCCAATGATGGCAAAGAAGTACGAGATGCAATTTGAATGGAATAGTCTTCAAGAAGTACAGCGTGTTTGAGGAGATGAGTTGAAACCCAGAAAAGATCGTATTTCAAGATAACTTCAGCCACGTACCAGAAGATTTCATACATCTTACAACCTGCGGAAACTGTGTGCAAATTATCAGAAACTAGGAAAAAAAACGAAGAAATATTCACGTTTTTTTTTATTTTGACAACCTCGTGCTGTTTCGAAAGCAACACCTGGTACCAAGTTTCCAAGTTTCACCTCATTTGGTTCGATGCAAGATGGCAATATGTACCGGGAATATTATATATATATATATATATATATATATATATATATATATATATATATATATATATATATATATATATATATATATATATATTATATTATAAATATGTTTATTGTGAACACACTATATATATATATATATATATATATATATATATATATATATATATATATATATATATATATATATATATATATATATATATATTTATATATATATATATATAATATATATATATATATATATATATATATATATATATATATATATAATATATATATATATATATATATATATATATATATATATATATATATATATATATATAATATATATATATATATATATATATTATATATATATATATATATATATATATATATATATATATATATATATATATATATATATAGTATATATATATATATATATATATATATATATATATATATATGTGATGAGCAAACCATTGGGAATAGAGGAAAGCTGAAAAAAAAGTGCTGGCGATAGTTGTTTGAGTATTAACCTCATTCAGTATAACCGACATTCGATTTTGATGGAAACCGCACGCAATATTCACCCCGCATACCTCGGGCCGGTAAAGGGGATCAGAATAATAAAGAGTTGAAAATTTTCGGATACGAATCAGCGAAATTTGCATTCGGCAACTGATTCCGAACGAGGCGATCGCAATTGAACATTTCCTGGGGTCAATTTCAGGCCAGATCAAACGGCACCACGTTATTTGTATTCGAGAAACAAAAAGCAGAACACCCTCATTCGTCTGACACTCATTTCGCATAGGTTGACGTGGGATATTTCTCGTTACGCGTGTAGACGATCGAGGATGCTGAAAATTTTTTTTTTTCACAGTCCTGACGTTTAACGAAATGTCATTGTATTTGATGATGTTCGAAATTTATTTTATCACTTTGTTTCGTTCAAAATGATTATTCAGTTACACTTTCATGAGTTCATGATTTTCACACAAGTTTGCAAACCATTAGTTAAATTTTTTTGCAATTTTTTCCTGTCAGCTGAAATTCTGAAGTAATGAACACATACACACGTTAGAATGAAAATTGTAACGTAGAAAATGCTTGATACGTTTCATATTTCATGGAATTCACACCGAGTAACATACAATCACTCGAACTACGTATCAAATTTCAACTCTCTATTGTGAAAAAAAAGTTCGCGAAGAGCATCGTGTACTAATAGCGAAGTAGGTCGAGATGCGATTTGAACGGAATAGTCCCCGCGTGGTGCACCGCGACTGAAAAAACGATTGAAACCACCAAAAGGCACTTCCTGAACATCAACTGACGTTAAAATTTCGTTCTTTATCGAAAACAATTCCAGGTACCAATTACCGATATATATATATATATATATATATATATATTTTTATATATATATTTATATATAATTTAATATATATTTATATATATATATATATATATATATATATATATATATATATATATATATATATATATATATATATATATATATATATATATATATATATATTACTATATATATGTATAAATATATATATATATATATATATATATATATATATATATATATCTAATATATAAAATTCTCGTGTCACGGTGTTGGAAGTTAGACTCCTCCGAAATGGCTCGACCGATTCTCATGAAATTTTGTGTGCTTATCGGGTATGTCTGAGAATCGGCCAACGTATATTTTTCATTCCCCTAAATGTTGAGGGTCGTCCATCCCTTAATTTTTTTCTTTTATTTTCCGGACGAAATGTTCTGTTCTATTTTTGATATGATACAGCATTCAAAAATACATACAACCCTAAATTTTCACCCCTCTACAATCAACCTCTATTTTTGATTTGTCAATTTTAAGCATCAATTTTTTAAGCAAGATTTTTATTTTCATTTTGTCATGACTAAAAAAAAATTCATATTACTCTCAATTTTTTACCCTTTCACGATCAACCCCTTTTTTTTCTTCGCGATTTTCATTTTTTTAAATTTTATTCACAGATCCACAATAGGGTTGCAAGATGACAATAGAAAATAATAAAAATCGGTCTGAGAATAGGTCGTAATATATTTTTCATATCCCTGAGTGATTAGGGTGGTCCACCCCAAACATTTTTCTAAATTTTCTGTACAAAATGTTTTAATTTTATTTTTTTATGATGTTGCACTAAAAAATACATACAACTCTAAATTTTCACCTTTCTATCAACAACCCTCATTTTTTAATAGTCATTTTAATACTTCAAACAACGTTTGCCGGGACAGATCGATAGATAGATATGATAGATAGATAGTTAGATGTACAGATAGATAGAAATATAGATAACTATCTAGATAGATAGATAGATGATAGAGATACATCAGCAGATAGATGAATAGATAAAAAGATAGATAACAATAATTTACATGGCAGAACAATGTTTGCCGGTCAAATAGATTGATAGATAGATATGTAGATAGATGAAAAGATAGATAGATAGAAATAATTTATATGGCAGAACAACGTTTGCTGGGTCAGCTAGTATATATATATATATATATATATATATATATATATATATATATATATATATACATATATATATATATATATATATATATATATATATATATATATATATATATATATATATATATATATATATATATATATATATATATATATATATATATATATATATATATATATATATTCCAAGGGAGCTGATTATAATATATTGCGCGAAATCTTCATTCACATTGTTATAGAAAATTTCAAGTCAACCCGATTCAAGATCTGCATATACCTGTTTCAATCTTATTAAATCTCTTCAGTGTAGCTTACTGATCTCGGAGTGAATTGTCATATTTTTCATTTTTCTTCGATACAAATCGCAGCCCAACTGCTATATGGATAACAACCCACAGTGAAAGATACACAGAACGAAAAACGTACGTGAATATAATGAATAAAACCATTGTGATAATGTATTCGGACATCAATTTTCAAGCGATGCTCAAGTTCATTGATTCAATGTATTATTATTAATTGCTTGATGTTCAAGTGATTATATCAATCACCGAGAGGCATTAATTTCATCACCTGGATTTCAAAACAAAGTTCATTCTACTAATGACCATTGTGTATCAGTCAATCAACATCCAGCATGATATTAATGTTTTCTGTACATCAACCGATCAACTGCAGTCATTGAATTAAGGAACGTTGACTCAATCACCGTTACATTATTTCCAAGCCATGCTCACAATGACTTTCGAACATCGTTCAATGTTCGAAGACATTAATATAATGTAAAAAAACATCGATCTGCGCCTACAGGTTGCACTCCCATAAAATTTTTGTTTTCATAAATAAATAGACCACTATATATATATATATATATATATATATATATATATATATATATATATATATATATATATATATATATATTATATTTTTATATATATATATATATATATATATATATATATATATATATATATAAATGATATATATATATATATATATATATATATATATAAATATATATATATATATATATGTATATGTATATAGTGACAGGTATATAATTGCAAATAGGGAAAAAATGTCTATATTGCTATGCTCCAAGCAATTATGATGGCAGTGTCGAACGAGTACGTTCCAAAGATAACTACAAACAGAAACAAAATATTCATTGATTTGGAATAATACAATTTATTTATAATTTTTCAAATATTGACATAAGATATGTGTTTTACTGTATATAATCCCAGGATTGAGTTTTAAAAAAAGTATTCAATAAACGACCAAAACATAATACTTTCTGGAGAAAAACTCAAATCGGAAACATAGATAATTTTTAAACAACTATCAACAGCTCTTATAACATTGAAAAACTTATATCTAATTCCATCGAAGTATGTATACTCTTCTTGAATTTTTGTTATATCTTCGCCAATTGCGAACACAAAATATTGAATTGAAGTTTTCTTCAAATTCAAAAAGTATATCCATTCTTCAATTTTTCGTGGTATTTTTGCAAGATATAAAAATGAGTGCTGTAAGTGAAAATTTTGTGTTATGCATTTTTTCAGTAATATCTTTCTTGACAACTTTGTTGGTGGCTGCCTCATCTCGCCCATCTAGAAATAAAAATATATTATGGTCGAGAATGGAAAACGTGAATTCCAGATATTAGAAAACTGCTTTTCTTTTTCATTGGGACTGAAATAAGTATGTTACCAACTTCAAATATGTATCATACTACTCTGAAGCTGTCATTTGATTTCATAACAAATGAACAAATTGTTCTCTTTCAACCCTGATGACTAGAACAACCATCTGACATAGAATGATAATATCAAGCTCTTTTTGAACTACTAACATTAGCATCACGGGGTGAACACCATTTACTGAAATACACAATCTACACATCAAGCAGATACCTACTTTCCTCGATATTTTCGATTTCCAATGGGCCTAGTGAAAACTAAATCGCCTTGTCTTTGACATTGCCATTGAACAGAAATGCAATGATTTTGGCACTTCTCTTTCACAGTTTTTGAGAAAACAATTATCATTTTCGTTCTTCATGGTTGAGTCCATATCAATCTAGAAGTAAAGTTATAATAGTTAGTTGCAACTATAGGTACATTATATTGAATATTATAGGTATTACATGAAATTATACAAGATTAAATTAAAAATCATGAAAAATATACTAGTTGACCATGGACAATGTAATATATTACATTAAGTGAACAAGGAAAATTTTTCAATAATTTTTAAAAAAACATACCTACGCCACAGTTGCAAAGTAGACATCTCATGTCAGGAAGTTTGTATTCTAGCGACGGGTTTCTGCATTTTCGATCTCAGCGGTGAATTGTTGGTTTCCAATATCTTTGGTGGAGGGCGCTCTGGGTTGTTATACAGATAATAGTCCGACCATGATTTGTATTGGGGAAAAGTAAATACTGAATAAATATGAAGGAATATTTCGGTTTCTACTTCAGATCCAGATCACACTTAGAAGTATGGTCACAACCTGCAATAAATGATTATTTAAAAAATAGATTAATTTTTTGTATATTCTTTTCAGTAATTTACTGAATTTGAAGGGGTATTTAGCAAAACAATGTATGAGCAAGTTCCATTATTGAGCATATCTATTTTTTATAGCAAAATTCATAGTAGTTCGCTAAATAATGTAAAAATTGTTCAAAATGCAATATATTTATATATTTTTACTACTAGTGCTCGAAACATACCATGTTTTCATTCTTTCGTCTCTTTCAACACTGTTCAGTATAACTACTTATTTTTTTGAGATGGTATTCTGGCAAAAAATATATTCCTTACTTTTATCCAAATGTCATGAAAAACTAACATGATTAAAATAATACGGTTACTGTACTTACCACCTTCTAAAGAAACTGCTTCCCCAAAAATTTAGTTATACACAAATAACACTTACTCTTTTTCTTTATACATACTCGTATAGCGAATTAGGCGGAAATTTGGCATATTTACGTTGAGACGGTGGGGGTGCAGCCAGAAATTCATCAATCCATGTTTCTTTGCATTGTCCCAATGCTCTCGGACATTGACCGAATGACTTAATACATTAGGTGATGAACGCAGTGCATTGCTATAAGGAACGATACATAGGTTAATGTTTTCAATCATTAATGTTATGCCTATTGAACATAGCTTTATTAAAAGAGGGATTATGACAATGTGTCGTGATGATTAAAGGTACATAGTATTGATCACTATGTAGTCATTAACTTGATGTATTTTTCACATTGCTCTGATGTAAATAACATTATAAAGATGACTTTTTTCATTAGATTCATGATTTATTTACATTATCATAATGACCTAGATTTCATTATAACAACAAAATCGTTGATTGATCAATCACTGAAATTCATTATTATCAATAAATTTTGACATTGTCCTAATGAAAAATACGTTATGATAATGAATATGCGGTCAATCATTGGCAGTGATTGATATCAGGCACATTATTATTTTCTGTGTATAAGAAACCAACAATTCACCATTAAGACCGAAATTGCAGATTTTCGTGGAGAGAACAAATACTTCCTAATATAAAGATATATACTCTACCACAGTGGCGTATGAGGAACAATAAAAAATATGTCAATTCACCCCGGTTCAAGTATGCTGCACTGAACAGATCTCATAAGATCGAAACAGATGTACGAAGTTCTTGAGCCGGGACGACTTAACATTTTGTTCAATTCTTTATTGCAATAACCAGCTATCTTGGAAGATTGTTTTAATTTTAAATTATTGATGAATTTTCTTCGTTCGCTTTTTGTGATATGGGAAGAGAAAAATTCAACTTAGCTTTAGGTATAATTATCAAGTAAATACAGCTCAACTTTTATTTGTCGGACCAAATATAAATATCTGTAGAAATACATCGCAGTTTCCGAAGTAATTATAAGCAATAGATGAATTTAACTAACCGGGAAATTGGTTGCTGCGAGCACGCCAGACTATTTGTCTACTCGTTTAAATTTTCAACAGCTCCATTTTCCAAGTGACCGAAACAGATCGGTTACTCCAGGCCACTACTGTTTAAAGATTTGACGAGGGTTGGAAATGACTTATAACCGTATCGTTTAATAATATAAATGAATTCAGGTCACTGCATGAGCTTCCTTCCGAAGAAGGACCGTAACAACAAACACCTGTTTAATCTCTTTTCTGGGAAGTAAGGTGAAGTATTTAGGTTTGTTTATATCCTGTCAAGGTACGTTACGTTGGCAGTCAGCAATTTAGATAATAACCTAACAGAAAGCACTTCTTGACTGGGTTCCCAGAGGGGCCTTGAAACCGATGTTTACGTCGTATACTGCACTTTGCATGTGCCCGTATCTTTCTCTAAGTTGGGAGGTTTGCGTTGTTAGTATGGGCATTAAGAAGAGGAATCGTGTCAAAACTGAACCTGTGGCCGTAATGAAGAGGATAACGATACGTGGCACCTTTTATGAGGTGGAGGTAGACTTGCTTCATTTTGTACATAATGTTGGATTATATGGAATTGAGTTGATGAAATCGTACGACTGTTAGTGAGTGGACATTTAGTAATTAGATTTGTTTTATATTCTGTAACTCTTAAATTTCAATAACTGTACCATAAA
>JARQZK010001525.1:250000-386221 GCA_030704885.1 Cynegetis impunctata | reverse complement strand
CCCCAAGGCGAAGCTAAAGGGGTTATAGTCTCACGACAAAAAGTTGGGATCTGGTCCGATTCTAAAAATTCCAACGGATATCGATAAAATACATATGATTTCACTAGGGAATTTTGATTCCCAATTTTTCCCAACGAAGAATAAAAAATTATAGCGTTTTTACCCCGTTTCAAGAAAAAAAATTGGGATCTGGTCCGATTTTAAAAATTCCAACGGATATCGATAAAATACATATGATTTCATGAGAGAATTTTTGTTACCAACGAAGAATAAAAAATTTGAGCGTTTTTTAGATAGGCATTACGACATGCGCCAAGGTCGATATTTACGAATTCCTACAAAACATGCGTCGAAGTGCTCTGTGTGCCACGGTAACCAAGCGACGTTGATAGCTTCAGCTTGATTCTGCGTCTGTGTCTGCTTCCCATCTTATTAATTTGATTCATAATTTGCAGCAAAATGAACCGGGATAGGATATTTTTGCTAAATTTTCACGGATTCGTAATATCGAATTATTAATACATTTATTTTCCTTCATTTCAGTCATAAAATCGACTTTCTTTGTTATTCAATTTATATAATACATTCAAAAAATATTGACGACATGCGCCGAGGAGTTTTATCATTCCGAGTGCTACGCAGTATGGTGTCCTTCATTTTTTTTATTGTTGTCCGGTGTATTCATATTATTCTTATGTGATCTGTTACACATTTTATTACTTATGTTAGGAAGGTATGTGTTTAATTTAAGGAAATATTAAATTTGAAAAATATACGAAATAACTTGTTCACATTTAGAGTTTTTGTTTTTTCTGATTACCAGTAGGTTGGCCAATTATATACATATAATCGTGAGGTAATTATTCACAATTTGCTAGAACACTTAGAGAAAGCAACCTAACTTCACTAGAAAATGCTCTGTATTTAATGAAGTGACAAACTTTTGAAATAGAGAAATTTTATTTGTTTTAATTCCATTTCATTTCTCTGCCTAAATTTTAAATCCACATTCCAAATGAATTCGGATCTTTATATTATTCAATTCAATTGAGCAGCGTTTTAAGTTATCTTGAGAGTATAAAATAATGATGAGTGCACATTTTTCTGACTTCAGATCTATCTTTTTTAGGACAAAAAGTATGATACAAAACTTTTATCAACTCATTAGGTTTCAAGCAAGTTGTAAATAATTACTGAAACTTAAACGTTTTCTATTTCATCACTTACTGAGCAAGCTTGCCTAATAAAGGATAATTGAAATATATTAGGGTCGCTACTAATTCAAGTTACCACTCAACTTATTAAAGACCCTCACTGATATTAATAAACCTCTTGATAAATACTACAATTTAATCAGTTGTAATTACTTAAAAAATGTTGAACTCAAGGTAACCATTTCCTTACCGAATCATCTCCTGTAAGGCCCTTGACTTGAAGCAACTCAGCAGTTCTCAGAAATGATGTCAAGTTTTCCCTTAACACACTTACTTCACCTAAATACATAAACTCTAAAATATCTTTCATGTGTTCATGGCCTACATCTTTCAATATCACAATGGGATGTTTGCATGGGTTAACTTTAAACATTTCCCTGAAATAAGGGCTGCATATGGACAAAACAACCTTGTGGGCTTGAAGAAATTTTCCGTCTACCGCCAGAGTAACATCAACCATTTCAGCAGCCTCGAAAAGCTCGTGAAAACCAGAGGATAAGTTCGAGTGAAAATTGTTCCATTTCAACGCAAATTGTTGGGTATGTGTTGCAGATGAGGCCATTTTATTGTAGAACTAAAACGGAAAGAATTAATATTATTCATCTATAACAACTTTGGGACGCCATATGAGGAAAATACTAAGACAACTATTTGCTTACTCACCCTTTTACTTAGTTGTTTTAATCAAAAGAAAATGTGCTGATCAGACGTTAACTGCAACACCAATATATCCCACACAAATTGAGAAGTCGAAAAAGTTACATAACGAAACATACTCCGATAAACATAACAACACGAGATGAACAACCCTAATTAACCATTTCCGGGACCAATCCGGGCATCCGGGATACGATACGATGTGATTGACAGAACGAAAACCTTGTTTGCTGCGCGGTCGCATGTTCCTTCAATTTGAAGACGGCAGCATGAATGAAAGATTTAAATTCGCTGTTGCCATCGTTACTAATCTTGTAAAGTTTCTAGGATTAATGATTTCAATACATAAACATCCACTTATCTACTTTGACGACGCACAATTCTACATGCAAAATATACAAATAGTTACCTACTTCATGAAAATATTCTACATCACATAATAGTTTTATGAAATTATTAAAATATTTTGGAATATAGGTAATATGAGCTCATATGCTTACACAACCTAAAGAAAAAACCAAGGATGTGAAACTAATATATTATTCACCGATTCACTTTGTTATGTGAATACTTATATAGTATAGTACAGGAAATGAAGCTCAAAAAATGACTAAACCTCTCAATTTTTTCGTCCTGCATCGATTTGAATGAAAATTTGGAATTAGGCTCATTTAACCCTCTAGTTCATTTTCTACATCGTTGCGTTGTACGCTTTTTGTTTTTTAAGGGTGAAAACTACCCTTAATTGAAAAAATTTATAAAATAACATTGTAAACCTTAAAATCGAAGATATTTGGTTTGGATTAGTTGAATAATGATTGTTTCATTCTTTGGAATACAATTTCTAATGTTTCAACCCTTAAAAACCCACCCTCGTTGGAGTTTGATTTAAAAAAAAATTATTTATCCTAAAAGAAGGATTTCGTCATTCATCGATTTGCATAAATACTTGGGATTAGGATCATCTCACCCTGTACTTAATATTTTATATCATGCTCATGGGCGTTGATTATTTTTAGAAGTGAAAACAACCCCTTATTATAAAAAATTATAAAATAACATAACAAAACCTTAATATGGGTAAAATTTTGTTTGAATACGTGAAGTTATGATTGTTTTATGCTTTAGGATCATTGATCATTTTTTAGGATAAATAATTTTTTTTATATCAAGCTCTAACAAGGGTGGATTTATAAGAGTTGAAACATTGGAAATTGTATTCCAAAGCATGAAACAATCATCATTCAACTTATCCAAACCAAATTTTAACCATCTTAAGGTTTGAAATGTTATTTTATAATTTTCGACAATTAGGGGTTGTTTTCACCCTTCAAAAATAAACAGTGTCCATGAGATATAAAATTTGAAGTAGAGAATGAGACGAGCCTAATTTCAAATTTTGGTGCAAATCGATGCAAGATGAAATTGTTGTTTGAGATAGATACTTATTTTTACATTAATCTCCAACAAGGGTGGATTTTTAAGGGTTGAAACATTAGAAATTATATTCTAAAGCATGAAACAATAATTCTTCAACTAATCCAAACCAAATTTTACCCATCTTAAGGTTTACAATGTTATTTTATAACTTTTCACAATAAGGGGTAGTTTTCACCCTTAAAGAACAGAAAGCGTACAACGGCACGATGTAGAAAATGAACTAGAGGGTGAAAGAAGCCTAATTCCAAATTTTCATTCAAATCGATGCTGGACGAAAGAATTGCAAGGTTTTGTCATTTTATGAACTTCATTACCTGTCGCTCCGAACCGTGCTATTCGAATGTTTCGAAAAAAATTTTAATGGTTTTTTAAACATAGCTCCTTCATTTTTAGTGATAGAAAGTTTTTTCACAGACGATTTTGTAGGGCTTTTCAGGAGATATAAGACTGTGTGAATTAAATTCCTTAAGATCCCTTAGTTTTTAAATGGGGTGAGTTTAAAGGGCTTGAATAAGGTGGTGTTCGCTTGTAAATAGAGGTTTTAAACGGCTATATCTCACCAAATATTCATTGTACAAAAAATCTATGTACAGGAATATTTAAATCATTAAAAAATCATCAGTTTAGTGTCCAATTTTTCTGAAATTAGTAGTTTTAAATTGGTCAAACTTCTTGGGTGTATTGGAAATACATATAAAAAGAAAACCACAAAAGACTGAGGATCAATTTCAATTAGGGGAGTAGTAAGGGGGTTGTTTTCACTGATTTTTTCATAGAAAAAAGTAGGTACCGACATTATTTTGCTCATAAGTCGTTTAATGTTCATGCTAGAAACTTTTGTGTTTTTTAGTTTGAAAGGTCTAATTAAATACTTCAAAAAAGTTTCAATGAGTTTTCTTCGAAAAATGCAAATTTTTTCTGTTATTTGACTTTGAATCTTTCAAATTATGCATTTGGCTGAAAAAGTTAACCATTAACATGCCGTATCTTGGTTCGTATTGGTCGTAGAAAAATAATTTTAAATAAATATTGTTTGTTTTTTCTAAAGCTACACTTTTGCTCTCTTCCAGTTTTTCGATAAAATGCATAGTTTTTGAGCTATTAGCAAAAAACTTTTTGAAAACATCGATTTTTTCGTCGACAAACTGTTACTTTTAACCGCGAATAAATCAAAAAATATTAGTTTTACGAAGAAAACGTAAAAAACATTTTTATCTTAGAGTTACTTTTCCCATCGATTACTATAGTTAAAATGTGGAAATAATTTTCCACCCTCAAGATGGGGTAGCAACCACCCCCAAGGTTTTAGCGTACACCGGATTGATGTAGAAAATGATCCTTGGGCTATTCCCTACCTTCTGTGAAAATTTCACGTAATTCCATGCAGGACGAAAAAATTGCGAGCCAAAATGCTTCATTTCCTGTACTAGTAGAGGATATATAGGAAATAACCGTAAAATATGAATTATATTGGTATATATAGTATGTCTATGTAACAACCATATGTCATACTAGAACCAATAAAAACCCACGAAAATATAACTTATAAAAAATAATTGTGAAAGGTTCAAGAATATTGGAAATGCCTATATATATATATATATATATATATATATATATATATATATATATATATATATATATATATATATATATATATATATATATATATATATATATATATATATATATGTATATATAATTTTTTTTTAGCTTTTTTTGAACCTTTTAATTATATTTTTAGGGGTGTTTGTTCTTTGGTTTAGTAAGTAGGTACCTAGGTTTCTTCGCACATATCAACTTGTTTTTTCCTTCATCAGAAAACATTTGAAACCCATATTATGTGTCAGCCTAATATTTGTATAATTGTTCTATTTTGTAACTTTATTATTCCATTGCTACTCAAAAAATAAAAAGTATCACTATGTAAAAAGTATCACTATGTATAGCTTAGTCGAGCTTAGGCTACATAGTAATAATGTCTTTGAATGTTTCGTTTCAAATTGTAGGTAGCGTTTGTTGTTAGATATTGTAGTGTGAGAAGCCATGGAAGAAGGGATGGTGGTGAGACCGGGCGTTCAGATAACGGTTTGTATGGGTCTCACCACCATCCCTCTCAACTTAACTCTGTAGTTAATACCCTAATCTACCGCTCCATTCGACTATCTGACGACGAACACCGTGAATCAGAACTCAAGGCTCTAAAACATATATTATTACAGAACGGTTACAACACATATCAAATCAACAAGAACATACGCAAACACACAAACAACACCCCACCTCTACCACGTTCCAATCCCACTGACCAAGAATCTACACCTAAATTATTCCTTCCTTACATCAAAGGAGTAACAGATAAGATCGCAAGATCTCTCAAAAACACAAACATCAAAACAATATTCACCACCCAACAAAAACTCTCCTATCTGGTCAGATCTGTCAAGGATAAAATTCCTAACGAAAATCACGGTGTTTATGAGATTCCCTGTTCCAATTGTCCTCGTTCTTATATAGGACAAACGAACCGACGAATTCAGGTCCGTGCCAAGGAACATTCACTTTCAGTAAGACATTCAGATATCACCAACGCCCTTTCCCAACATCACACCCAAACAGGCCACATTATCGATTTCCCCAATACAAGAACTATTGCTCCCGTCCGATCTTTTAAATCCCGAATTTTTCGTGAAGCTGTAGAAATAGAAAAACGTCCAAATTGTTTGAACACCAGAGATGACAGTCACAGACTCCCATCAGCATGGAAGCCGCTTCTCAGTGGTCGCCGTGTCACACCCAATCGGAGTGCATCCCGCACTGATACCGTGCGTGAATACCCCATTGACGTCAATACTACGTCAATAACTACGTCAATGGAGTACCCGCCCCCCTTCCCTATAAATACGGCCACGCGACGATCGGCCCGTCAGTTGACTCTGAAGAGTAGGCAGGTTGAGACTTCAGAGTTGACAGGAAGTAGTACGGTTGGTGGAGTAGGCAGGTTGAGACCACGCAGTCGTATTATTTCCGATTCCTCCTAATTCGATTCGTGGAGTAGGCAGATTGAGGCCACGTATCTGAATTAGTTTCCCTTCTAATTCTCCTGAAGATGGCTTCGCAAAAGGAGCCGAAACGTCGAGATTTTTCAAATCTTTTACGCGGTTCATCCCGAGAACCAAGTTTTTCATATATATATATATATATATATATATATATATATATATATATATATATATATATATATATATATATATATATATATATATATATATATATATATATATATATATATATATATATATATATATATATATATATATATATATATATATATATATATATATATATATATATATATATATATATATATATATATATATATATACATATACAGCGTGATTCACGATGGATGGCACATTAGACGTTTCTGGTGAACCATACAACAGATCACTTTGAAAATTCAATGGTGGGCATAATCGGATATTCTCTACTCAACTAAAATATTTTCGGTAATGCGGTGTTGCCACTTCTATAAGAAAGTAGTAGCAACTTTGGTTTCTCAAATGGAACCACCTGTATATTATATTATTTTTAGAATCTACAAAAATTTCCTCACAACTTTTCATAATATTTCCCTATACCTATCTGTTACCGTTTTCGATATAAAAATTATTTTCGTTTTTTTTCGTCGGAAATCAAGACCTGTAAAAACTCTGATATCTTTGAGCTAAGAAATACAATGATATCGAAATTTCGGTTTAAGTTTGCTAATACCTGGAGGCTTCCTACACTTCAGCCTAATCTCCGTTATTTCAATACAGGGTGGTTAAAAAATACAGTTATTTCGTTAGCTTGAAAAAGTGACTATAAGTTGGTTATTTCAAATGGAACTCCCTGTATATTATTGAAAATTCGGAAAGCTGCTAGAATTTCCTTTTTATCTATGTATATCATACCTATACCTAACTAGTCAAGTTTCGGACTTATGAGCACTTATTTGTGCAAATGTTCCTTGAACATGGTATCCCCTTGGTATTTGCTAAGCATGTCATGATTACTATTTGACAGTAACGTTGTGACAATCTACTAATAATATCGAAACTTTCATCACTTCAGAAGTTGGAAGTACCTTCAGAAACGATGGAAAAAATTTATTCAAATGAAGTTCTTATGAATTTGTTTATTATTTTTGGACAGTGTGATAAAATTATCAGCAGGACATGTAGAAAGTTCAATGAAATGTATCCGAATCTACCGCCAATGAACCTCAAGAAATTTATAGAATTTAGAACAATTTCAATACGTTTGGATCAACTTTAAAAAAGTACCAAGTAAATTGATAGTGGAAATATTGATACAAATTATTATAAAAAAGGAAAACAATTATGTGGAATATTTGAAAATATGTTCGAATCGCTGGCCGTTCACTTCCAAGCACTTCAAAATGCGGGTGTTGACTGATTTTGTCGTGGCAGATCTGATTTCATTCGGATCCAAAGCTTCAAATGTTTGGGTGATCCTCTGTAACAATTCATCTCTCGAACGCACGGGTGTTTTGTAAACTTTTTCTTTAAACATTCCCCAAAAATAAAAATCTAATAGATTAAGATCGGGTGATCTCGCTGGCCAATTCCACGGTCCCAAGCGCCTTATCCACCGATCGTCAAAAAGTATTTCCAGTCCTGCGCTCACTTCTCTTGAACAATGTGCAGGAGCCCCGTCTAGTTGGTACCAATAGTTTCGATAATAATATTTTCCAAAATATTCAGGTAGCTTCTGGATGTTAATGACTCCTCGTATATCACGTACCAACCTCAATTTGCTGCCCATTAACATGCAAAAAACATTATAACTAAATGTTTCTTGATATCCGGCTTCTTTTATGAAGTGAGCATTTTCACTGCACCAAAAATGACATTTTTTTCTATTGAAAATCCCTTCTCTTGAAAATTTCGATTCATCAGTCCAAATTATTTTATTTTAAAAAAAATGGATCTTCTTGAATGCGTACCAACATCATTTCACAAAATTCAACTCTCTGTTGAGAGTGTAACATAACATGCATGTTATGTCTTTGCAAGATTCTTTGAACATAATTATGAATATTTCATGCCCAAATCTTCTTCAGCACTTCTTATCGATGACTCGGGAAATGCGTGAAAATATGCTAGGACATTAATTTGGTTGTCTTCGGAAGTTACGGGCCGATGTACATTTCTTGGTGCTTTTAAAGTTGATCCAAACATTTTGAAATTGTTCTGAATTCGTATAAATTTCTTGAGGTTCATTAGCGGTAGATTCGGATACATTGCATTGAACTCTCTACATGTCCTGCTGTTAATTTTATCACACTGTCCAAAAATAATAAACAAATTCATAAGAACTTCATTTTAATAATTTTTTTCCATCTTTTCTGAAGGTGTTTCCAACATCTGAAGTGATGAAAGTGTCGATATTATTAGTAGATTGTCACAACGTTACTGTCAAATAGTAATCATGACATTCTTAGCAAATACCAAGGGGATACCATGTTCAAGGAACATTTGCACAAATAAGTGCTCATAAGTGCGAAACCTGACTAGTTAGGTATAGGTATGATATACATACATAAAAAGGAAATTCTAGCAGCTTTCTGAATTTTCAATAATATTCAGGGTATTCCATTTGAAATAACCAACTTATAGTCACTTTTTGAAGCTAACGAAATAACTGTATTTTTTGACCACCCTGTATTGAAATAACGGAGATTAGGCTGAAGTGTCAGAAGCCCCTAGGTATTATCAAACTTAAGCCGAAATTTCGATATCATTGTATTTGCTAGCTCAAAGATATCAGAGTTTTTAGAGGTCATGAAAAAAAACGAAAATTATTTTAATTTCGAAAACGGTAACAGATAGGTATAGGGAAATATTTTAAAGAGTTGTTAGGAAATTGTTGGAGATTCTGAAAATAATATAATATACAGGTAGTTCCATTTGAAAAACCAAAGTTGCTACTACTTTCTTATGGAAGTGGCAACACCGCATTACCGAAAATATTTTAGTTGGGTAGAGAATGTTCGATTATGCCCTCCATTGAATTTTCAAAGTGATCCGTTGCATAGTTCACCAGAAACGTCTAATGTGCCATCCACCGTGAATCACCCTGTATATATTTATATATATATATATATATATATATATATATATATATATATATATATATATATATATATATATATATATATATATATATATATATATATATATATATATATATATATATATATATATATATATATATATATATATATATATTTATCAGACAAAAAAAACTCGAAAATCGTTGTCTATATAGCTAGGAGGTCTCAAACCGATATAAAAACACCGCACCACATGGTTGACTTTCGATAGAATGCAAAAGTCTATTAGTTTTAAGGAATAAACGATTAAAAACTGCGTACGAATAATTTCAAACAAAATGAGTCAGTTCTAAAACAATAATTTTCTCAAGAACATTATGAAGTATGAATTATCTTATAGAAAGAGGAAATGAATGTTCATTCAATTGAAAGGAGTAAGTAATGAAATTTATTTAATTTTGTGCATCAGGCATATTAAGACTAGATCTAAGCGTTTTTTCTCCTGGGCCACGAAGCTTTTGAAACATGGAATGAAATACAGAAGTTCCATTATATAAATTTTTGATTCGTATGGCAATATACCACTCAAATTTGATTTGCAATCGAAGGAACGGCCTGTTTGATCTATATAAAAGCATTGCTCTCGAAACAAATCAATTTACAAACTCCGGACTGATTAAATATATTTTTCTTATCTTTGGCATTGAAAAGATTATTTAACAATTTGGGTTACGGTCTTCTGAAAGCGGATTTTATATTCGGTTTAGAAATACATATATATATATATATATATATATATATATATATATATATATATGTATATAATTATATATATATATTGCGAAATCGTCTTATACGCCTGCCGCCTTGCAACCAAAGTGCACATTGTATTCGCCTCCAAATCGGAGCGAATTAGTAAAAATGCGGAGGCGAATGGTTTCTCATGTTTTCTGTTTCGTTAGGTCGTAGAGAGCCTGTAGGAAAAATCCTGGATGGAGGCTATTTCGAGCATACACACGTAAATATATACAAATTAGTTCTACGAAATTCCGAGAGAGGCACGTCGATAATATACGCTTATACACGATAGCAGCTGTGTATGCTTAATTCGCCTCTACTCATTCTCTATAACTACTCTTCTAACATGCCTCCAAGATCTGGCAACGTGGCATGGAGGTGATTTGATTGAGATTCATATTCATATATACAATAAATAATTAAACACACATAAATATGAATTCTCAGGTTCCAGGATCTTCTAGCAGAAATGAATACACATCAACAAAATTGTTGAATCTGATAAACTGATATTTGTGAATTAAATATAAAATTCGGAATGAAAATAATTGCAGGATAATACGCGAAATAAGAATATGTTATAATGAAAAGTTTGAAAAGAATATATCATATTTTAATAAGAGTCAATTTGAATTATTTTCAATTTTTTTTTGCTCACAAATTTTTTTCTCATATAACTTTCCTCATTGTTCAGTTTGCAAGTTATTTTGAAATAATTTTGATACTTAGTGACAGTGACAGTTTCACTATGTGAATTGACACTGTATTAAGTTTCGAATTCTTTACGAGTACGGACTCAACAAAACTTTTATCAATATTGGCCAGTTGTTTTCACCTTTAGGCACGAGGAAAAGGTTATTGACACAAGAACATTCATCTTTAATAAGATTACGACATGTAGTATTCTAAGAAATGAGAATTTTTTTCATTATCAAGACCATTTTTCTTTTTTTCAAACAATAAAATTTCCCACTATTTTATAGAAAAAATGTTTTAATCCGCCCAACCGTTAATATGCTATTGTATTAATTTTTGGCACAATTTTTTTCTTCAAACAAATATGTTCTCGAAAGTGGTGTTTCACTGAATCGGCAAGATACTGTTTCTTATGTCCCTTTATTACTAGCAGTTGTCTTAACTTTAACAATGGCTACGTGTGTTTTATGATATCTCCATTTTATAGAGGCCGTTTTTTATTTTAATTCTTTAAAGAGCTCAAGAGACTACAGTAGAAAGTGTTCTGAATGATACCAATCCTATGCTAAGTGACCAAACTGTTGAGCAAATCATCTTAGAATTAGATAATGGAAAACAACGTTGAAACAATATCATAGTTTTCGTTCTGCAGGAGCAGCCATCTGATCTTTCTGGGGTGGAATCTAGAATTGAGGACAATTTTAGAGTTGTTGATGTTATAACTTACTTATCGTAAAATATTTCCAACACTGAAAGCTTGAAAATAACTCGACTCGGCAAGCCCAATAAAACTACCAATAAATCTAGACCTATCAAGGTAGTTCTACCGAGTAGTGCCGATGTTCAACCCATTTTAAAACATTCTAACACTCTTAAAAATATTACATAAAGTGAACAAGGAAAATTCTTCAATAATTTTAAAAAATTATCAAACAACTTTCCAAGGAAGCTGGTTATACGTATTCAGCAACGCAAAATCTGCATTCACAATCGAACGGTGAATTATAGAAATTGTCAAGTCACCCCGACTCAAAATCTGCATACAGCTGTTTCGATCTTATTAGATCTCATCAGTGCAGCTTATTTGACTCGGAGTGAATTAACAAATTTCTAATTGTTCCCCAATACAAATCGTGGTCAGTAACAATGGATAAATAACAATCCAGAGCGCCATCCCACCAAAGATTCTTCTAATTTCTGCATTTTCAGTCTAAGCGGTGAATTGTTGTTTCCCAATATCTTTGGTGGGATGGCGCTCTGGATTGTTATTTATCCATTGTTACTGACCACGATTTGTATTGGGGAACAATTAGAAATTTGTTAATTCACTCCGAGTCAAATAAGCTGCACTGATGAGATCTAATAAGATCGAAACAGCTGTATGCTGATTTTTGAGTCGGGGGTGACCTTGACAATTTCTATAATTCACCGTTCGATTGTGAATGCAGATTTTGCGTTGCTGAAATACGATAAACCAGCTTCCTGGAAAGTTGTTTGATAATTTTTTAAAATTATTGAAGAATTTTCCTTGTTCACTTTATGTTAATGTATGAATCGACCATGGTCGACTAGTTATGTTTTTCATGATTTGATTGTTATATTTGCGTATTAAGCGACTAGAATATTCGAGCGCGCTCTCGTGAGTATATCCAAAGGTTTTTAAATCACTATGTAAGTGTGCCCTTGGAATCATATACACCAACAGTTGTAGAGTAAGATATCTTCATATCAGGAGGTCGTGTTTTAGCGACGAATTTTCTTGCATTTTCAGTCTAAGCGGTGAATTGTTGTTTCCCAAATATCTTTGGTGGGATGGCGCTCTGGATTGTTATTTATCCATTGTTTAGCTGGACCACGATTTGTATTGGGGAACATTAATTTGTTTTCACTCTGAGTCAATAAGCTGCACTGATGAGATCTAATAAGATCGAAACAGCTGTATGCAGATTTTGAGTCGGGGTGACTTGACAATTTCTATAATTCACCGTTCGATTGTGAATGCAGATTTTGCGTTGCTGAATACGTATAACCAGCTTCCTTGGAAAGTTGTTTGATAATTTTTTAAAATTATTGAAGAATTTTCCTTGTTCACTTTATGTAATGTATGAAATCGACCATGGTCGACTAGTATGTTTTTCATGATTTGACTCTTAAAAATAGTCCACTATTTTCACATCTCTCAATTTCGTCAGATAAAATACCCTGGCAACAGCTGTTCTACCAAAATGTCTGATATTGAAAAGCGCAAGGTTGACGGAGAGAATGTCCATTTGAAGTTCATACATAGAGGCACCAAGTTCGATCAAATTACAGTGGCTTTGGGATCAACTGCTTTTACCAAAATGTGAGCAGACTTGATTCCAAGACAAATGAATTATAGTGTTTGGTATCTGCCAGTGACTTCGATGTTTTTTATTTGAGTGAGACGTGGTTAAGAAGTGGAGTATTCAATTCTGAACTTTTTCGGATGATTAATCTATCTAAAGATGTGACATGGATCGTTCGACAAGATGCTCTACCAGAGGTGGAGTTCTCGTCAAAATCCATAATAAGCATTCATCGGAGCGCATAGATTTATCAGCGCTTTATGGCTTGTCTCCATCGATATCATAAACAGAAGTTTGGAAACTGGCCAGGTACCCTCAGATATCAAGGTTGCTAGAGTCTTCTGTCTGCATAAGGGAGGCGATGCTAGGATGCCGTCAAACTATAGGCCCATTTCAGTCCTTCCTGTTATTTCAAAAATCTTAGAAAAAATAATGTATAAGAGGCTTCTTAGTTTCATCAACTCTATAAATTTTTTATCAAAACAACAAAATGGCTTTAGAGAAGGCAGTAGTACACAGATAGCGGCACTAGATTTTATAACAGAAGTCAGGGAACAACTGAACAAAAGACTTGTATGCGGTCTCCTGTTCATTGATCTGCAGAAGGCGTTTGACTCGGTGCATATCCCGACGTTGCTAGAAAAGAGGTTCAGATTAGGCGTGAGGGGTGTTGCTTACCATTGGTTTGAGAATTATCTATCTAATAGACAGCAATTTGTTGAAATAAATGGTACTAAAAGTAATCTGCGACCAATTTCATATGGCGTGCCGCAGGGTCCATTCTCGGATCCCTTCTATTCTCGATCTATATCAATGACCTAACGTTGACTCCTATGAGGGGAGGCATCAAACTTTATGCTGACGATACAATTCTGTGTTATTTCTCTTGCGTAATGGACACAATTTTGACACATATGAACCATGATCTAGATATATTGTCTCTTTGACTCAAGAATAATAGGTTGTGTTTGAATGCAGGCAAGACTAAATACATTATAATTAGCAATAATAATAAGGATACCACTGCAAATATTTCCGTCAGTATTGATGACGAGCGAATTCAAAGAGTGCAAACAGCTAAATACCTTGGTCTGACTGTTGACTCTTACCTCTCGTGGGATCAGCATGTGAGGGAAGTAGTAAAGAGGGTTAGCCAAATGCAGGTTATTTTCAGACGATTGCGTAGGCATTAAATGGCAGAGTCAAAAAACCAACTATTACATGGCTTTCGTACATTCTCGTCTGTCCTTATTTATTTGTTGTTTGGGTGGAAGCTCAGCTAAGATTCAATCTTGATATGTTTGCAGAGGCCCAAAATAAATGCTTGCGTTTCGTTATATGGATATGAGAGACTGACATCTCGTTAAAATTATGTATAAATGAAACAAAATGACTAGCATTCTGAAGGTTAGCTTTTTCTTTTATGAAAATGTCGTACTTGTGTTTAAGATTATCACAGGTAAGATTTCATCTAATTTATCCATTGTAAGTGACGAAAATAATTATTATCGGACTAGGCAGGAGCATAACTTTCGACTTACTCTCGCCAGAAATAATCATGGTCTGAACAGTTTTTTATATGAGGGATTGTTGTTTTTCAATGGTTTACCTGCCCAGCTTCGCTCTGCTGGAAGTACTGTGGTTTTCAAAAGAAGTATCAAGGAGCATATTGCAACTCTAAAGATGAATCTTTGGTAGAGAATGGGGTACCCTTGTTAGTGTAAAGTGGTGTTTTGGAATTTTCTTTTCTTTCTTTTTTCTCGTGAGCGTAATCGAGGTTTAGTTGATATTACTTAGATCATTATTCAGATTTTGCTAGCACAGTTAAAATTTTGTTATTTAATAGTTTAGTGGCCATCTGGTATTTTGTTTGAAATTGTAAATTTTTTTTGTAGATCTTTGTATCGTGCCGTAAGGCAACTTTAAGATCTTAAATAAATGAAGTTACTATTATTATTATTATTATTATTATTATCTATAGATCTAACTGGCTGTAAAATTGAAGCTGGATTACTGATATTTATTGCAATTGTGCCTGCTCAAGTTGATTTGGTAACGATTTATTTTTTGACTTTTTCTCAACTATTCAATAAGCACTTGATAAGAAACTGTTAGTTATAGGTGATTTTAATGCACCCCAGTTTTTACACAATCCACCCTCGGATCAGAAAAGTATAGCCTCAGGAGTCTTGGCAGAGATTCTCGACCTTAATCAATTCAACAACTTGGTTTATATCAATGGTAGACTAGTAGATATGGTTTTCTCGAATGTTACGTGTCACATCTCTCGATAACTTTTTCTTGTGAGTGCTGATCCGCAGCACCCTTTCAATCCTTTATATGTACTTTCAGTTCAGAGCATGTTGCTTCCATGGACGTGACCTCTTTGAACTGTAGAGAGTTCAATTTTTGTAAGGCTAACTTTCTGCTTATGTACCAAATAATATTAGATACCGCACTTGGGATTGTGTCTTTAAGTCGACGCGAAGTATCGATGTTACGGGCGAAATATTAAATGATATATTTTTGCAAACTGTGCCTAATAAGATTGACTATAACTGACAACATAGTTGTTTCTTTCTTCAACATATTGAAGAAAGAAAAATCTCTAAGTTAATTCAAGAAGAACCTCCCAGGTTGCAATAATTTCTCCGATTTTTCTAAAATTATACGCAGCCGTCTCTCAAACAAACTTCGATCTTTAATGATTATGATTTTGTGGTCAAAACCCGTCAAATATTAGATACTGCTTCAAAGCAAAGTAAATATAAATTTAAAATTGATTGACTTTTTCTCTGTGGCAGACGGTGCCCTTTTGCATAGCGGTAGCAAATGTGTTAAATGTCTTCACCATTACTCAGCTGCACATAAGCTCATTAAACTCTTTAGTAATAAGAATCAGTTTGGCCCTAAACAGCTGTTGTTGTTTTATGAAACCCAGATTCATCTTGAACACTGATCTAAAGATTGGAATTCTGCACCACTGAAAGACTCATTGCATCTGCTTGACTCAGTTTGAAAATCTGTTTGGCCCTAAACAGCTGTTGTGGTTTCATGAAACCTAGATTCATCTTAAATACTAATCTAAAGATTGGAATTCTGCACCACTGAAAGACAGACTCATTGCATCTTCTTGACTCAATTTGAAAAAAACACGGAGAGGCTAATAGTTTACCTGTCATTGACCTTCCAGCTTCATACGCTCGAACATCGAAAGAAGGTTATCAATTTGTGTATCTTTTATAGATATTATCACGGAAGGTTTTCTGCAGTCTTTGCCTCTATTATTACACCAGTAGCACTATTCTCTCATCACACAAGGTATGCAGATAATAAACACCAATTTGCCGTGCATATCATAAGAGCCAGAACATTGTCTACGAGAATACGTTTTCTCAACGAAACGGCAAATCTAACGAACGTTCCACCCTCAGAGGTATTTTTCAGTTGCCACCTCTAGGAACTTGAGAGGCAATTATACAGCTTTCACCTTTGGGTTTAACATGGTCCTTTAAGACTCAGCGCTTTGTCTCCTTCCTTCAAAATCGAATAATATCTTCTTTCAATAAGTCTTAAATAATTTGAACCCACCAGGAAGTCAATCAGATACTACTGAAAATGAAGACCCACCTAAGAGTTTTAATAATGGGAGTGGACTGCCTATCAACAGCTCTCATCCTCCCGCGGAGTTTATTATCAGAAAAAACTCGTTCTTCAAAACAGTAATTTGAATGTATCTAATTTTTGGCTCGCCTTTTGAGCTGCTCGAATGGAAATGACTATTTGAACATCCTGGAAGGACCGACTCCAGACCTTAACGAAATAACAAATATATAACAATCTCAATATAATTTTCTATTTACACCATGATTTCTAGTTTTCCAACACTTCACTCCACTACATATCAACAATAAGGATTAAACGAATGATAGAACACGAATGATATAATTATGATTTATCGGAATATATCTACAATGAAATGCGATGGAGGCTAATTTGACTAGCTTTTGAAATTTCCTCATAATACCCGCATTCATGATAATCCGGCAACAACTGTTGGAGGGCGAATTAATGCAAACAATATGTGTGCACTTCAATACAGTAGAGGCGAATTGGATTCATGTGTATACGGAGGCGGCCTTGGTGAAATAGATGACTCAAAGTTTGTCTTTTTGTACAAGATTTTTTTGCTAACCCCTCTCAGTGACCTCGTTCTATTAAGTATTTAAACTATTTCGCTGTGCGATACACTTATTGCTCGCTTTGTTCACTCCGGAGGCTAGGAAGTCCAGCTTTTGATGCGGAGGTCAGTTTATATAGCCGCGCATGTTATATATATATATATATATATATATATATATATATATATATATATATATATATATATATGTATATATATATATATATATATATATATATATATATATATATATATATATATATATATATATATATATATATATATATATATATATATATATATATATTATATATATATATATATATATATATATAATATATATATATATATATATATATATATATATATATATATATATGTATATATATATATATATATATATATATATATATATATATTTCTTTTGTTGAAAAGGTATATGAAATGTCCATCTAATAAGGGAGTAATTATATTTTTAGGCTGTTATCGTGGCCAACTGCGATCAATTTTACTGACCCATATTTCAAAAAGTACTCTTAGGGATTTTTTTTTCCCAAAAAATAATGATGGATCCTAAATCAGGATCACTTGAAACATATTTGCACCAATTTTTGTCATCATAGTATACAGGGTGTCCGAAAAACGAATAATTATTTATTTTGAATGTCTTGAAAAAAATTACTATTGAACCTAAATTAATGGTCGATCATTTAACACGAATAATTCTAATTTCTGGACCATTTTGATTCTAGATATTTTTTGAGAGTTATCAAGTTGTTCTTTTCTACACAAAATCGTTATAACATAAAATCTCAAGGCCGATATAGGACATCCAATAATGTACAACAGAAAATATGTTATAGGTACTAAGTATCAACTAAAACCCAGTTCAATTTCACTCAAATTTCTGTGTTTGGACTGAATATAATCTAGGTTCATACTCTTAAATGCAGTTGTAAGTTTTGACTGAGAATAACACTTATTGTTAAAAGAAGTATCATACAGAAAAAATATTGCCCACTCATCCTTTTTTTTATTTTTTTTTCCGTCAGACAAATTGTATATTTGAATGATAAAAATTGATTCAGATATGTTCAAAGCAATCCTAAATAATATTTTGTCACTAGTTTTTTGCAAAAATACCATAATAGTACATTTTTTGGTGACAATATTGAAAAAAATATAACAATTAGTTTTTTCGAACACCCTGTATTTTATGACGATGAAAATCGGTATGGGTATGTTTCAAATGATTCTTATTCAGAATCCATCATTATTTTTTGTGAAAAAGTCCCTAATAGTTCTTCTTGAAATATGGGTCAATAAAATTGGTCGCAGTTGGTCACGATATCAGTCCAAAAGTATGATCATTTTCTTGTTGGATGGAAATTTCTAATACCTATCTAACAAAAATAAGTTTTTCAAAATCCATCATATATTAACGATTTTACAGGGGTGGTAAGTCCTTATAGTGGACACACTGTATATATTCAAAATTCACCAGCAGGATTTCAGGAATTGATTTTTCAGGTTAAAATGAAACTTTTGCTTCATTAAAATGTGTCTACAAACTTTTTGTTACCAATCTACACGAGCGTTAAAGTTTCAAGATTTTTAAAATTTTTTCGCAATAGCTCTTCCAGTTTTTGAGATATTAAGTACAAATTTGAAACATTGGTTATGTTTTAGGGCTTAGGTACATCATCCATCATTCCAAGTGATTGTAAGAATCTATAGAAATATATTTGAAAACTGCTTTTATTAACAAGTTAACGTTTTGTCACGAGATTCGTGACTTCTTCAAAATTCAAGATTAAAATCACTTTGACTTTATGAACTTTAAATCAATGCTAATCCTATTGAATATATATATATATATATATATATATATATATATATATATATATATATATATATATATATTTTTATAAATATATATATATATATATATATATATATATATATATATATATATATATATATATATATATATATATATATATATATATATATATATATATATATAGATAGATAGATAGATAGATAGATATAGTTTATTTGATCAAATACAGTACAGTACATGTGTAGATCTTGTTCAAATTTAAATACAATTAATCAGTTCTTCGAAAATATTATATAATATATATATATATAAACATATATATATTAAAATATAAATATAAATATATAAATTTATATATAAATATATATATATATATATATATATATATATATATATATATATACAGAGGCGGATTATCCTTAAGGCAAACTAGGCATGTGCCTAAGGGCGCGAGGGTACAAAGGGGCGCGCGGGCGGAGTTGTAAAATAAAGAAAACTTGAACATCAAAAAAGACGAGAATTATACAGTAATTTTTGCAGTAAATTTTCATTTTTAAACAACTTGACCAATTTGAGTAGATACTGAAGAAGTTCAAAATAGAGCAAGTACGTTAGTAACAATGTATTCCGGTGATTTAGAAAAGTGTTTTGTGGATTAAGGTATTCATCTGCGTTCTTATTCAACAACGGTAGTTCGAGACGGAAAACAGCCCCGAACTACCAACGTAATATTTAAGGTTCTAAGAAATGAAGAACTTGAAACTATTTATCCAAACGTTAACATAGCTTCAAGAATGTGTGTATCGGCGGCGTGGCGAGCGGTGCTTTTCCTGTCTAAAGAGAGTGAAAAATTATCTTTGCTCAAATATGACAGATATCAGATTAAACTCGTTAGCAATACCTTACATAGAATCAAACTTATTGCACTTTTTAAACTATGGTGTTATTATTGACAATTTCGCAAGACAAAAATGTAGGCGCCGAAATTTTTAATCTTTTTTAGTTTGTTATTTAAGCTGTAACAACAAGTAAATGAAAATAAGCAACTTTAAAGGCGAACGAAAAAATGTTACTTTGAATAAATTTTGCAAATACTTCAATTATTTTCAATTATATCTAACTTTAAGTTACCAGAGTGCCTTCAAGGTTACTGTAAGTAGGTATACTTAAAAATTCAGATCGTGTTGAAAATTTAACCCTGTATCTCTGTCTAACTAATTAACTAGTAACTTAATTTTTTTCTATTTGCCAAGTATTAATAAATTCTTAAAATTAATAAAAGCGCCAGACAATTCACGACGTTCGTTTCCCAAATTTGCCGGACCGAGAAAGAAATCCGGGACCTTCCGCGCTCACGGCAGACACCTAGGCCTATCTATACTATACTATCGAGTTGGAATTAAGTAACTATATTATATTAAAGTTAGTTAATTATATAAATGAAATATTAGATACACTAATTTAATTCAGTTTTATCCTGTTCAATAATTTAATTCATACGACTGGCGTGTAAAGCCAGTTATTATTGTATAGGGAATTTCATAATTTTCATGATAATGTCAGTCCTTAAAGCTTTAAAATTTTTAATATAGGGGCGCCGATGAGATGCTTGCCTACGGCGCTCTGAACGATTAATCCGCCTCTGTATATAATATATATATATATATATATATATATATATATATATATATATATATATATATATATATATATATATATATATATATATATATATATATATAGGTATATGTTCATATTTATTCATTTATTTCAACCTTGATTTCATCAAGAAGTATGTACAACAAATTATTTACATTTCATTATTTGGTCGACCATTCAGAAAAACTATGCCTAGATCCCACTAAGATTTCGTCGGAGCGTTCCATCGACTCTTTTCTCTTATTCATAACTCCTTTCAGATAGTGAGCCACTCCAGTATTCAAAATGGCGTTTATACAGCTTGAACTTGAGGATTGTTGAGCTGGTATAGTAGGTTTGAACCCGAATGTTTGCTTAAGTAATTCCGTGTTCGGTGTGTATGAAAAAGACCGCTCTCTGTGGATTTCATCTTTCATGGAATTCTGAAAAGAGATTGAATGAAAAATAAACTAAAAATTAATTTATGGTAGAAAATAAAATCGGGAGTATAACGTAATATCATTGTCCAGCAAATATTTTGGAATAATAATAATAATAACAATATTTATTTCAAAAATTATCACAGACAATGATCTACACTGTAAGTAGTAAAGTTGAAACAAGTCAGGTGAAACCCCTACCAGGTGTTAAGAGTATAAGGAACAAAAGTTGTAAAATTCGACAAGATTATAGGGTTCGGCATCCAGTATAAACTTACGAATTTGTCTTTCAAAGAGCTTCACATCGTCACATTTCGAGAATTTTCTAGGAATGGCATTATAGAGCTTCATGCAGGTATATTTGGTACTCTTCTGGGTTAGGGTGAGAGAGCATTTCGGGAGCAAATAAGGTATTATTTGGCGTGTATTGTTTGAATTTTTGAAATCTTGAAAAAGTTCTTTATGCCTCTGAATGTAAAGTAAAGCTTTAAATATAAAGAGACCTGGGAATGTGAATATGTTGTTTTTTCTGAATAAACCTCTACATGATTCTCTATATGAAAGGCGTAGCATTGACCTCAAAGTCATCTTCTGAGTAATAAATAGGCGCATAGCATAATTGGTATTACCCCAAAAAATCATCCTATAAGACAACAATGATTCAAAGTTTGCATGGTATACAATCTTCAAAACATCCAGATTAACCTGATTCTTCAATACATTAATTGAATACAGCGAGCAGTCTCCTATCTAACTTATCAATATGTACATGCCACCTCAAGGAAGCATCCATGTATACACCTAGAAATTTTACAGAATTTACAGTCGAAAAATTGTGATCCGAGACAAGGATTGTAGATGGAAATTCTTGTCTTGAGCGGTCTGTATGAAAAAAAATTAGCTCAGTTTTATTAGCATTTAGATTTAGAGAATTATTCCCACACCAATAAGTAATAGACTCAAAAACCTCTTCAGTTTCTCTAGTTAGTGATGCAAGATTGCCATTTGAGATGATGACATTAGTGTCATCAGCATACAATGACATCCTGCAAGAGAAATTGTCAATAACGTCTGGAAGGTCATTTATATATATTAAAAAAAGGAGCGGTCCCAGGACACTTCCTTGTGGCACCCCGCTCACTATAACAAGATCATCTGACAAAAAGGTAATACCATCCTTAACCATCTGCACTCTCTGTTTCCTATTGCTGAGATAACTCAGAATCAGTTTTAATTGATTATCACGAATACCACATTCTTCCAATTTTGTTAATAGTTTCTCATGATTAACACTGTCAAATGCCTTTGACAGGTCAAGAAACATTCCCAAGGGAATGTTGCCTTCCTCCAAGGCACTTAATATTTGATTCAAGAGGTCAAAAATGGCAGTATCAATAGATTTACCAGGTAGAAAAAATGAAATAAGACGTAAAGAGAGAACCTTTTCAAATATTTTCGAGAATGAGGGTAGTAGACTAATTGGCCGATAATTGCCCAGATCTTCGTGGGAACCTTTCTTATGAATAGGCTTTACAACTGCTACTTTTAAAGAGTCAGGAAATATGCCTTCAACAAAAGAGTTATTTATGATGAAGCTGAGAGGTTCTGCTATTTGAGTTATACATTTCTTTAAGGTAGTCATTGGAATTTCATCATAACCAGAGGATGTTGAATTATTCATTTTTGCAACTATAGATATCAATTCTGAAGGTGTTAAGTTGAAGATGAAGAAAGATTTTTGGCATCTTCGTGGGCCTGGAGTATGATGGTGCAATGGTGGGCCATTCGCTCCTGAGTTGACAAAAAAATCATTGAATTTATTCACTATATCATGTGGACTTCCTGAGGGTGTGCTAGAGAACTTCAAATTTTTTTTGCCAGTAAATTCTTTAATTAATGACCACGTTATCTTTGACTTATTAGAGGAACCAGAAATAAGGTTTCCATAATGAGCTTGTTTCAACTTACAAATATGTCTATCATATTCAGACTTTTTCAATTTATAGAGCAGTAAATATTTTGAGTCTATTTTCGATCTCAAGTAAAGAGTATCTAAATCATTTTTTATTTTGAGAAGTTGCGGATCAGAATTGAAGTTTTTGATCTTCACTCTACTTGAATTACTCTGTACTAATGGGAAAGAACTATTGAACATTGAACTAAATCGTCCCGAAAAGAACTTCCACATATTATCTATCTTACATTTTTCAAAAGCATATAGAGATGACCAATCCACTTCAGATAAGGTATCAGTGAAATGTTTTATGTTGACTATACTGAAATTACGGTGTTTACCAGATTTCCTTGAATTGGTAACTTTGATGTCGTTAATATTAAACTTCATTGAAATGGCATTGTGATCAGATAAATGCGGTTGAAATACTCTCACCTGACCTCCCTCAATGTTGGTGAATATATTGTCTAGACAAGAAGAAGAATGAAATGTTTCTCGAGTAGGTTCATTAATCATAACATGAGCTCCAAAAGCTTGCAAGATCGCCAATAATGCTTGCGAGTTGCGCCCCTCAGGCTTCAATAAATCAATGTTAAAATCACCAATTATTAGGTACTTGGATGCTCCCTCCCTACTCAGTAGTTCAAGCAAGACTGTAAGCCTTTCAAAGAAAATATCTACATCACCCATAGTGGGTTCACCCGACCTGTAAATGCAGATTACATTTAGTTTAACATTAATATTCATATTATACTGTATTGCACAACATTCAAATACATATTCCAAACTTAAGTTATTGATGTCTGTCCTAATAACATAATTATTAATTTTCTGACCAACATATAGAACACATCCACCATGTCTGTTGATGGGACGGCAAAAGCTGGTCACTTGTTGATATCCAGGTAGAGTATAGCTTGAGAGTTGATCCTGGCTTTGCCAGTGCTCTGTTAGAGCCAAGAAGTCATAGTTTTCAAGTGCAACCATCTGTTGTAGGCTGTTATATGAAGTGGAGATGCTTTGGATATTTATATGGGCAAGATTTATGTCTTGTACGTTTGGTTTGTCTATATTGTTATCTAGCTTTAACTGGGATTGATTTTCGGGAAGAATTTTCGAAAATCAATATATATATATATATATATATATATATATATATATATATATATATATATATATATATCTAAATATTTGCGGGACAATTATATTACGTTATACTCCCGATCATATATTATATATATATATATATATATATATATATATATATATATATATATATATATATATATATTATATATATATATATATATATATATATATATATTTATATATATATATATATATATATATATATATATATATATATAATACATATATATATATATATATTACGTTATACTCCCGATCATATATTATATATATATATATATATATATATATATATATATATATATCAGGCGCGGATCCAGGGAAGGGGAACTGGGGGAATGTTCCCCTCCCAAATGGCCTGGGCCCCCCTCAAATTTTGCTGGCTTCCCTATAATTTGACATACTAAGGCTGAAATAATTACAAGTAATTACAAGATCAGCAAAAATTTAATTTGACTCAATTTCTGAAACTAAGATGTTGAAAGTACGGATACGGAATGTAAATGCAATAAGGTCAGAAATAATATAAATATGAACCAATATGGAAGAGACTGATTAGACTTGCACTTTTGCACATTCATCACGATAACTCAGTTGAACCAAAAAATGTTATTAATCGTTTTGCAAAATCAAAAAATCTATGTCTGTAATATCACTAGTGCAAATGGGTGCAAAATCGAATAGCATTTCTTTATTGCTTTTCTTTGATTTATTCACTTTTTTGTTTACTTATTTTTCTTTGACTATTTCATAAAGATATCCTCATTTGTTTTCAATGAACATAGTAATTTTAAGAATTGTTTTGAAATTGAAACTTTTTAAACTCCCATATTGTATATAAATATACTCAGTTATAACTGACCTCGTCACTCGACGTATTTTCTTAAAACACCACTGGAGCTGCGCTCTCGCGGTGTTTCACAAAATACGTCTCGGAAGTATAATCGATTATTTTCGATGCTCTTGTCGTATGCATTACGATTATATAACGAATAAAATTATAAAAATAAAATGTGAATTTTCCACACACATTTTAGTGTGGAAAATTAATTTTCCCGCACCGTGTGGAAATAATTTTCCGCACCGTGCGGAAATGGAATAGCAAGGATTTTTTCCGCACTGTTTGGCAATGTGACTCTTCACGAATTGAAATGCATGCGAGTTCTGTTGACTTTCCTCACGCTCGTAGAAAAACTATTGTACCTAACACTTGCGGAAAATGTTTTTCCGTACTCGGCTGCTTCAACGAACTCCGCTACAAGTCGTTCGGTGAACGGCAGACTCGTGCGGAAAAATTCATTTTCCGCACATTTCCTTTTTATAATATTCTCCATCCAAGCAATTAGCAAAATTAGTAGGGTACAAAACCTCATCTCAATCACTATGTAGAATTTTCTATTTATTCTAATATGTATCTACAGATAGAGACACCCAATCAAACTAGACTAAGCAACAAAAGATAGTAACTGCAAGTTGAGATGACCAATTTTATTTTCTTACTTTTACCATTGCTTGATGTGCGTTCTTGGGTGATTTAATAGCTAAGTTTCTGTAATTTTACCGAATAAGATAGTACTCTTTTTTTATCGGTTATCTATTTTGCTCATTTAAAGAATGCCTTAGCATGTTTAAATCCAGCTTTTAAAAAGTTTTAAAATTACCATGGCAAAGTCAAAAACTCAAGAAACGTAAAGTCTAAATGTCAAGTATACCTATTATTGATCTGTCAGGACCACCTTGTAACGTCAAATAAAATATTACTAGCGAATGTTTCAAAAGTTGTATTAAAATATTTAATGATCTTAATTTTCTAAATGTATGTGAAAAGTACAGTCGGTATTGTTTGAAATATTAATACTTTGCTTTTTCAATTCAGAGGAAATGCTATTCAAATTAATACTGCTAAGATTCTCAGAAGTCAATGAGGTTCCACTTCCATTAATCGCACTTTCAATCATGTGTGAAACATTCTTTATATTGCTGATACTCTCCTGAATGTAACCAGTCGAAACAGCTGCCGATTTCCGTCCTACTTGCCGTTGGATTTGATCTATTGTTATGATGCCACTATTCGATTGTAGCGGACGTACGCCGAAACGCATGTCCCGTGTATTTCTCAGGATCGTCCAATTTAAGATAACGTGCAATTTGCGAGGGAAATGATCCAAATGTATTATAACCAAGTACTTGATTGGTGCACTTTCCCTTATCATACCGTAAGAAAACCTGGTCTGTACTTTTATTTTGGGAGCTCAATGTTAAATACTGCTTCACCAAACGTGCATAACTAATTACATCACTGTCGGTAACAGTAAAACGTCCAGTCTTTACTGTCTTGGATGGTCGGATAGTAATGAGCAATACAGTTCATTCTTCCTGTGCAAAAGATGCCGCAAATCGCTACCACTTTCGTAAATAAATAAGTAATGTCCAGTGCAGGGCCGGCTTTACCAATAGGCTGGAGTAGGATGCAGCCTATAGGCCCACACCACTCAAGGGGCCTCTACCAAAATTGAAATTTGTAGAGTGGAAATTTTGCAATGTTTATGTACTTCGCTGACTGATGCAAATTTGAATGATACTCAGCACGGAATTCGATATTATGAGGAAAATTGACGTTAGCAAAATAATTGAAGATTTTGCTAAAAATAAAGAATCCAACTTGTACTCTAAATTATAACCTTACAACTTAAATTGACATGTACTATGTGTATGTTCCCCTGCTAATAACCCAAAGCGGTTGATGCGGGTATATGTGCAAATAAAAAAAAATATAGAAAAGTTGTAATTTAGAGTAACAATTTTTGTTAGTATTGGGTAGTGTTAGTCTTGAATTAGTATTGAACATTAAATTATTGATAAATATATTCTACTAATATAAGCATAGTAGGGCGCTCTATGCGAGCCTGAGCTATGGACGAATTTACAAATATATTGCACTAATAAATCAAAATTTCTTTAAAGAAAATTCATATATTCAGTTAAAGTTAGTGAAATTTCTAAAAATTAATATGTCTTCTCTATAACACTTCAATGTGAACACGTACACATGAGGCACTTCGATACTTTTAAGTCTTGAATTTCAGTATGTATATATATATATATATATATATATATATATATATATATATATATATATATATATATATATATATATATATATATATATATATATATATATATATATATTATATATTTAATGATCTATGACCGCAATTCATACTAAAGTATAAAAATCACTTGATTGCGAACTGTGAAATTTGAGGATTCGTCCCGTTAACGAGGCCCCCACCACTTCTCAGCATATCTTAGAAACGTTAATCCGGCACTGGTCTGGTGCATTTGTGAAAAACTTCCGCAAATCGCCTTCCTTGAATACATATGACTTTTTGGCTACGTCATTCTTGCTAATTGCCCTCATAAATGCATGCACTTTTACAAATGATTTTATATCGAGCCCTTTGATTATCTTTAACATACTTTTCAATTTCGAATGGATAACCCACATGGTCTACGCCTTGTAGTGCACCGACATGCCTGAAAGGTAAGCAAGTACAACTCGTTCATCAGTGTCTGTTACCTTTTGCTCTTCTATCTATTTAAAATTTCAAAAATTCCTGATGTAGTATCGCAATTAAATATGATCTTGACATTTTGGAGACGCAGATAAACTTAATGTGTACATGATCGGCAAATTTCGATGGTTGTATAAGGTAATTCGATAACTATAGAAAATACAAAAAAAAACGAGGCCGCATTCTGGATGTTCTGGATTGCTGAATGATCCGCAATTAATGAAATTTTCTTTTAATCCCTTGAAAATAGCTACACTAGGTTGTCTTCTCTCTGGATAGCCAGTGAAATATATTGCAATATCGCAAATATTAGTACTTTGAAGAAAGCCTTCTAATATATCATACTTCTCGTAATTTTGATACTACGTCGTCACGTTTAAAATTAAATGAGTGTAATGATATTTACACGAAAACAAACGGACAAACCCTGTCATAGATGATACGCAAAAAGTAATCAAGTAAATTATAGGTTTGGCTATTGAAGACCTACACAACGAAGGCTATCCGACATACATGGTTAGAAAGGGTAAAAATATCTATTCCAACTAAAACATAGCCAACTATTATTCCCATTTGAAAAAATGCAACTCGAAATTTCAACCTTTTTTTTCAAATTTTGTCGACGCAAATGGATTATATAAAAAAAAGTGCCTTAAGAATATAAAAGTTGTTATCTCGTAACTTCACAAACAACCATGATATTCACATATGTCTAAAACTCGAAAAATCTAAGTTTTTCCTCATGACACGACGAAAAAAAAGACGATAGCAAAAATGATGTTTTTGTGAATTTGTCTCGAAAAAAGAGATCGAGAATGCGATCACCTAAACAAACATCGAAATTTGCCCATCCAATCAAAATCATATAAATTTCATGTACCTATAGTATGAGTTTGACATAGTATAACTCACTAAAACTAATATTTTCTTGTATATTGAACGATATTTTTGACTTTTGACAATTAGTAGGTACATTTTTTAGCACAGTTGGGATCGCTTGAGACTATGGATTTTTTTATAACAGTGTATCCTGTTACAATTTCAAGCTATCTGTGAATTTTCGTGAACTTCCACATTTTTTCCCTTATTTTGAATGAACTGTTACAAAAAAATTAAATTAAATATCTGAAAAAAACTAGTTTCGTAGAAATACTACGACTTTCGTGCGTCATTTTATATAATCATTAGATACTTAGGTTCATATTGTCTATATCAAACACATAACTCCCAAGCTTAAAAATTTAATTGATTACAGCCGAATTTCGCCCACTAGTTTCTATCAGAACGACTTACCTGATTAGAAACGAAAGAAGACGGAATGGATCCATTACGAGAAAAATCGGTATTATCCGTATTCTTTTTCAAAACGTTCTGCATAATTTCAGTTATCCTCTGAGAGCACCTTAGAATCTCGTTCGCATCGTCAATTGTCAATGTCAACGTTTCGCTAAAATTTTTATCCGTTATGTTGTGAGTACTGCACGTACTTTTTGCGTCTGAGTACTCATCCGCTGTCTTATCTTCCTGCGAATACTGGGACACGCTGTTAAAATAAACGCTCGAAACATATCCATTCCTCGAATTCTGATAGTTCAACCAGAAATTGTTCCACTCTCCGACCTTATTTTCCACATCCGAATTATCTAAACCTCCATTTGCACCGAAATATTCACTTTGGACACTCTCAATCCAACTCAAGTAACTCGACTCGGGAGTGACCGACGGCCTGTCATCACGCTTATTAACATCGATAGAACTTCTAGTAGCGTAATCTGTACAGTCCGAGTATGGGGAATCTATAGAATGGCATTCTCTACTAGCTAGGAAGGAGCAGCTTGAAAAGTTACTTTTGGCTTTATATTCGGAAATAGATTCCAAACTGTGTCTATACGTGCTATCCAATGATCTCCTGTATCTTTCAGAGGTGCTTATTTGATCTGTCGTCTTATCTCCCTTGAAGAGGACAATGTCTTCGTTGCTTATGCTCTTCGTGGAATCTCTCCTGAAGCTGTTGGCTCGACGCACTGTCCCAGTTCTGCTGAGCAACATCGGTGCGATTGTTTCAAACAAAGCTAGCTCGTTCTTTCTTTTCGGGTTATTGTCGCTTTGAAATATCACCAAGCCTTGGTTGGAGGAGCTGGTGGATGATTCGGATTGTGACGAACCTTTTCTGCTTCCATTTTGAGACATGGCAGTCGTAAGAAAATTGAAGCGGATACTGGCTATGTTGGCAGGCTTGAACTGCTACGGTTGTCACGCTTAATTGGACGTTACCATATCAACGATTTCAAACTCGAATGAATCGTTCATACAAGTGTGAATGAGTTTGAAATTGTTTTCAATCGATAGGGACGCCCGACTTTCTAGATATGTTCACGTTGACATCTTCTACAGTGAGCTATACTGATGCGATGAATTTCATTGGTATTGATAATGGTAATATTGGTTCAATAAATATCTTATTTTTCAACTTGAACTTGATGACTATCATAATCACTAAACAAAAAATGGTTTCACAAAAAATGAACTAGAGCAATAAATTAAAATAAAATTAAAAAATGTGATCATTTGCTTACAAGTTGATGGGAAAATAATGTTTTTCTATGAATCCTAAAGATCTACAGGTCTTTCAAATAACTAAATTACACAAAGAAAATCATCTGATTTAATCCGTTATTACTTTTTCGTAGAAAATTTACATGAACTGTTATCGAAAATATCAAATACCTAATGCATATCGGAAAATTTGATTGTTCCAGGTAAAGTCCTTGTCCTTAAGAAAACAATCTAAATTAGTTGAACTTCATTATCAGAAATTAATGTGAATCCATTAATACATACAGCAAAATATTTAATTTCTACTGAAAGAGCCAATACATTTTTTAGCGTAGATGAAAAATTCATAAATAGCTGTACTTAAGTAATAAATGTTTAGTCGTGAAATGACAAACTGAATCATTCTAATTTTCATGCTTATTTTGAGAAATATCAGAATATACATTCAATTTCAGATGATGAATTGTTAACAAACTTGGCAGAAATTCAAATTCTATACTTGAGGGTCACTATTCCATGTTGAGAAGTAAGGATGTGTGGAAGCAATCGAAATGTAACAACTATATTAGCCAGCAGGGGAATTAAATGATGTAGTCTCAGTCATATATATATATATATATATATATATATATATATATATATATATATATATATATATATATATATATATATATATATATATATTATCAGAGATTATATATATATATATATATATATATATATATATATATATATATATATATATATATATATATATATATATATATACAGGCACGTATCCAGGGGAGGGGCCCGGGCCCCACCCCGAAATCCCGAAATTTGAAAATATTTTCCATTCGATATTCTTCACAGAAAAGTCTTCAGTATAGAATTTTCTATTCTTTGTACTGCATCTTTTTCTAGCACAATAAACAATAATAGATTAAACGTCAAGTACTGATTTGAGATTGATGTGTGATTCGCCTTACCCTGAATTTATTCAAATGAGTCCACATTTTTGAGTGATTTTCGTCTTTGAGCCCCCCCCGAAACGAATTTCTGGATACGGGCCTGTATATATATATATATATATATATATATATATATATATATATATATATTTTTTATATATATATATATTAATCTATCTATATATATATTATATATATATATATATATATATATATATATATATATATATATATATATATATATATATACATATATATATATTATATATATATATGGATATCGTCTCGCCATCGTCTCTGAGGCCTACCAATGCTCCGTTTGGTCTCTCTTGGGTGCGATACTAGTATCCTATATGCCCACCTGTGGTAGTCCTGCCTTGCCACATTACCAGCCCTTCTCCATTTCAGTTGCGCCACGAGCCTTAGTACATCCGTCACTTTAGTTCTTCTACGAATTTTCTTGTTGAGGACTCTATCCCTTAAAGTGATTCTTCCTATCATAGCCCTTTCCCCTTTCCATTGCTCGTTGGGGGTTTGCAGTTTATTGGTAAATTTGCGGGTAATTGGCATTGTCCCTAGTCCATATGTGAGAACTGGCATCACGCAGGCATCAAACACTTTCCTTTTCAAATTTTTAGGAAATTCACGAGATTTAAGGATAAATCATAGTTTGCAAAAGCTGACCAGGAGTGGCATATTCTTCTTGTCATTTCAGAAGATTGATATCCTTTGCCAAGTTGAATTTTGTGGCCTAGGTAAATATATTCCGAGACAACTTCTTGGAGTTGGTCGTTAACAGTTACCTGGATGTCTTCTGTACTAATGCTCTTTGTTTTGTTCAAGTTCATTTCAAGTCCAATCTGCAGCGAATATATATACATACATATATATATATATATATATATATATATATATATATATATATATATATATATATATATATATATGTTTTTATATATATATATATATCTATATATATATATATATATATATATTTATATATATATATATATATATATATATATATATATATATATATAAATAAGTATATATATATGCATATATATTTATATATATATATATATATATATATATATATATATATATATTTATATATAGCTTAAAAACATGCTTCGGGAGCTTCATCGAGCATCGCTGCAAATTGGACTTGAAATGAACTTGAACAAAACAAAGAGCATTAGTACAGAAGACATCCAGGTAACTGTTAACGACCAACTCCATGAAGTTGTCTCGGAATATATTTACCTAGGCCACAAAATTCAACTTGGCAAAGAAAATCAATCTTCTGAAATGACAAGAAGAATATGCCTTTCCTGGGCAGCTTTTGGCCAACTATGATTTATCCTTAAATCTCGTGAATTTCCTATAAATTTGAAAAGGAAAGTGTTTGATGCCTGCGTGATGCCAGTTCTCACATATGGACTAGGGACAATGCCAATTACCCGCAAATTTGCCAATAAACTGCAAACCCCCAACGAGCAATGGAAAGGGGAAAGGGCTATGATAGGAATCACTTTAATGGATAGAGTCCTCAACGAGGAAATTAGTAGAAGAACTAAAGTGACGGATGTACTAAGGCTCGTGGCGCAACTGAATTGGAGAAGGGCTGGTAATGTGGCAAGGCAGGGCGACCACAGGTGGGCATATAGGATACTAGTATGGCACCCAAGAGAGACCAAACGGAGCATTGGCGAGACGATATCCAGAATGTTGCAGGAAGGAATTGGATCCGGACTGCTGGGAATAGAAATGCGTGAAAAGATTTGGAAGAGGCCAGGAGTGGATGAGAAGAAGAGATATATTTATGGGCAACTCTCGGGAAAAACGAAAGCTTAAAGGTTACGCTTCTCAAGTGCCCCTAGATGATTTCAACAAATGGCGGTTTATGATGGATTCAAACCGCTACCAGTCAAGTTTTAATACAGCAAACCGAAAACACCCTTCCATAGAAAAATCTATGGAAGTCTCTAGGCTCATGGGTATGGGTAAAGAGTTCCATAGATTTGCGGTTCGGTTCATAAACGCACTCTGGTATACTGATGTTCTGGCTGTGGGGCCGCTCACGTCAATTGGTATGTATTATCTGCATACCTTGTGCTCCTAGTCGAATAATGGAAGCTAGGTTGCAGAAAACCTGCAGTGTAAAAGAGACACATGTCGGAACCTTCCTCCGATATTCGAGTGAATTAATGTAAGCTGTCTATGACGAATCGTCTGTTAGCCTCAGTGCTATTTTTTGAATACAGCCAAACCGATGGCAGGAATTAGTGCAGAACTCTAAGTATGCGGGCAGTATTCTAATGCTGGTTAAACCTGAGCCGAGGTCTTATGGCATGAATTTAATATGTATATCAAGATCAAAAGATATATCAAAAGTTTAGGGAACGAAGATATCTCATGGCAAAAGTGTAAGAGATTTTTTCGAACTACTTCTGTATATCAGGTGATATTATTCAAAGATATTCTGGTTTAAGAGAAAATGCGATTTTATGTTAAATTTTTTTTTCTGCATCAGTGTTGGTATTCTATCAAGATATTCAGTTAAATGAGGTAAAAATGGTCTAATTTGTTAGACCTTTTCGAACTAGTTCTGTGAAAAAAAAATGTTAAAATATTATCTTGATTATGAGTTTGTGAAGAGAGTTATATATATATAAATTTAAAAAAACTTAATTCATGATACATACTTTAGGTTTCGAACAATTGTATAATACATAACTCATTTACTATATTACTAAATCTCTTAGTACATGAATTAACATCGCAAAAAGTGCCATTCCATTCAATCTCATCCAGAAAGGAATAAACTGTTATTATAAGGAGCAGGACAAAATAATTTATTATTATCTTTCCAAACAACCATGAGCTACTTAAAGTATTTATTTTTCATATTCAGTTGTGTTTTACAGAAATAAACAAAATAAACCTCAATACTTCGACTCAAAATTGATGACTTACAAATTACAATATTCTGATAATATCTACAGATGAAAGATTGAAGATTTTATCATAAGAAGGCACCGCTGAAAGAAGACATGGAAACATAAATTAAAATGAGCGAAATTTTTACTTCTAAATACCTCCACCATTGGCACATTTCTATTAATAGAGTACAAACATCCATTATTTCAAATTCTCTCATTGTTCATTGATTCTTAACTTGAAATAATCGTATTCAGTATTCGTGCTTATTATAGGTTTATTTTGAGAAAAATAATTTCATGACAGTTTTTCACATTTTCAATTGATTTGGGAGAGTATACTTATGTCATAGTTCTAATTCATTCTGACGAATCAAATTTTAGATTTGTACCATAGATATATTATTTATATATTTATATATATATATATATATATATATATATATATATATATATATATATATATATATATATATATATATATATATATATATATATATATATATATATATATATATATATATATATATATATATATATATATATATATATATACATATATATATATATATATATATATATACATATATACAGGGTGTTTCCAAATAAGTGCGAAAGATTTTAGGGGATGACTCCTTGTCGAAAATTAAAGGGGGGTCTTTCATGTACAAAAAAGCTCTTAGGCCTGTCCTTGAAAAGTTACACATTTCCAAAAATGAACGTTAGTATAATTATTCATATCAAAGATTTAAAAGGAGCAACTGAAGTTTCAACTGAGTAAAACATAAAAATTAAAGTGAATTGAACATAAAAATCAAGTCGACTAAACAGTCACCTAGTAGATTTTCTCTTTTTCATTTGCAGAAAATCTGTTCATGTACGATGTATATTATTTTTTTATTATTATAACTATTGTTTCTGCGGAAAAACACAAGTTTTGAAAAGGTTTTGCATTAATTCATTCTTTTCAACAGATATTTTGAAATCAAGAAATTTTATTTTGTTGACAAGTCCAAGTAAGAAATGGTATAGCGGTTGCATGTTTCACACCTTCAAAAGTTTATTCATAGGTAGCCTTTTAATTGATAGAACACGCCCACAGAATACCATTTCTTCAACACTACAGCAAGTTCAAGAAAAAAAAATAAAAAAATTGTTTTCCTCATTTTTGGAAGCGTATAACTTTTCGAAGACAGTCATTAGAGCATTTGTTTACATGAAAGGCCCCTCGCTTATTTTCGAGAAAAAATCGTCTCCTAAGAACTTTCGCACTTATTTGGAGTTTGGAGTATTATACACCGCATGTGTGAGGAATTGTGTTAGTAATTTTTCTTGGAACGGCACTTTTATTTTTACTCTATTTCAATGACATAATTTTGTTTTATAAGTAATTTCTTACGCGGGCACATATTTTGAAAATTACTATTTATCAATGATAAAGATAATTATTATACGTAGAGAAATTCATTTGAAAAATTGAGGATTAATCATATTGACCCTCCAATAGAGCTAGTTTCATGATATTCGTCGACATGGAATTTCCATTCATCCTTCAACGGAAAATATCAGAAAATTCGACATCGGCACGACACACGATGGCATCTCTAAAGAGTCTGTTTCGCTCTGCAATGAGCAGCTCATCAGTAGTATCCTATCCATCGACGTTGCACAACTTCACATCTACGAGGATGTATTGATATCTAGTTAGCCTAGACTAGTTCCCTGCATAAACAAAATATTGCGTTACCATAGCAACGAACAATAACTTATTAGAAGTGTCAGTGTAAAGTTTGACGTCAAAAAAGTAAACCAGAGTTACGCAATAAATTAAAAGAAAAAATATGTCCACCGAATTTGTGAAAATCGAAAAATTGGAGTATCGAGCCATCATCAAGTACCTGTATTTAAAAGGGTTTAGAGGTAAGCAGATTTACGAAGATAGGTATGCTTTATACCCTTGGTGATCAATGTCCTTCGTATGCGACCGTGAAAAATTGGACTGCACGCTTCAAAAGAGGTAAATTTTCCATTGAAGATGATGACTGATCGGGAAGGCCAGTTTCTGTGTCAGTCCCCGACATTCACACAGTCATGACATGATTTTAACAGACCGTCGAATTGGGCTAAAACGGATATCTGAAGCACTGAATATTTCACACGAACGGGTTCATCATATAGTTCACGTCAATTTGGACATGAGAAAAATTGCTGCAAAATGGATCCCCAAATGTTTGAATGTTGACCAAAAGCGTGTAAGGGTAGTAGCATCGCGTTCAATCTGTGCTCGCTTTGAAAACGATTCTTAAACCGAATTGTTACTATGGATGAGACTTGGGTACATTTCTACAATCCAGAAACAAAGCAACAATCGATGGAATGGCGACACTCCGGTTCTCCAAGACCTAAGAAGTTTTACTATTCGACATTACTGACCACTCTACGGGAAAAATTAGAGAGAAAAGACGCGGAAAGCTATCCAAAGGTGTTTTGTTTTTGCAGGACAACACCCCTGCACACAAATCTCATGTTGCCATGCAAAACATTCGTGATGTAGGGTTTGAATTACTAGAACACCCCCCTTATTCACCAGATTTGGCTCCGTCCGACTATCATCTCTTTCCTCAACTGAAAAAAAGTTTAAAAGGTCGTAAATTTTCTTCCAACGAGAAGGTAATAAAAGCTTTGGAGGTCTGGTTTGCAGAGCAAGAAGAAACATTTTTTTGAAAGGTCTAGAGACGTTGCAGGTTCTATGTAATAAATGTATACAATTAAGAGGGGAATATGTTGAGTAATAAAATATTTTGATATTGAAATTTTGTTTGGTTCTATAGTAGGCTGAGAATTTTTCAATATATCCTCGTATGGGTGTAAAGTGACTTCATTTTTCGACGTTTGGCCTGAACTATATGTATCGGTTTCCGATACAGATGGCACTATGATTTGTTTGAATGTCATTCTTGCTCTTCTTAGAAAGTATTAAGTTTTGATTCGATGTTGTTTTTCTCTCTCTCTCTATAGCATTACTACCCGGGGTGGGTCTTCGCCGACTTAACAATCAACCTCCACTTGCTGCGGTTCATCATTAGTTATTCTGCTCGCTCGATATTCAGCGTCCTCAGGTCCGCAGCAACATTATCTTTCCACCGCATCCTTGGTCTTCCAGCGGTCGCTTTCCTTCCGGACATTCTTCCCATACCAACTTGACGACACGTTGATCTTGTCTCTTAACGTGGCCGGCCCATCTCAATCTTTCTGATTTTATTATTCGCACTATATCTAGTTGGTTGTAAAGTTCTTCCAATTCCCTATTAGTTCTCATTCTTTATTGCTGTGTGATGTTGTCCTTGACCTCTAAGAATTCTTCGTTCTGCGATCTTCAAAAGGTTCTCGTTTTGTTTTGTCATCGTCCATGTTTCACATGCATACGTCATTACAGGTCTTATAACTGAATGATAGGTTCTCATTTTCGTACGGCGAGATACATTTCTTGATTTCATTATTTTTTGTAACGCAAACAGGCATCGATTGCCTGCTTGTATTCTGTTGTTGATCTCTTGTGTAATGTTGTTATCAGAGGTGATCGTTCCCCCAAATATTTAAACTGATGTACCCTTTCAAAATTGTAGTGGTCCATTGTCACGTTTTGTCCTATTCTGTCTCGCCGTTCTGTTCTTGTTGTAGTCATATATTTTGTTTTATCGTCGTTGATTTGAAGGCCAACTTCTCCTGTAGCAGTTTCCATCTTAATGAACTCTTCCTTGACGCTGATAGTTGTATTTCCCACTATATCTATATCATCCGCGAAAGCCAGGATAGTGCGAGGGCCTTGGTTTCTAAAGAGGATCGTTTCTGTGTTTGCCCTTCGCACAACACTTTCTGAAGTGATGTTGAAGAGAATTTGTTTCCTACTCGGTAAATGGAGGGGACACTACTAATGAGATCGTTGCAGATCAAAATAGACAGTCTAGTGTTTCCAACAGACTTCCTTAAATGATGAAAGGGAATTCCATGTCGTCGGATCTCATGACACTAGCTTCGTTGGAGAGATATTTTTATGGAGTGGAGAAAATATTTTGTTTTCATCAAATACTTCAATTAATGAAGATGTAGTTCGATATATTATAATTGCAATTATGAAATTATAGAATCAATATGTCGATAGAGCACCAGTTACTAAATAAATTGGATAATAATCCTAATTGACTAAAACCTTTCAGTTAGACTAATTACACAATGTATCCATCAATTATTAAGCTAATTGTTAGATATAACTTACTAATCGGAAAACATTGAAGAATTAATTTTGCAATTATACTAACTGCAACATATATCTGTCAACCAAGTTATAATTACTGAAGAAATTCAACTGAATTTGTAGATTTACTTAACTATACTCAAACGACAAAAAAGTAATTTATTGATAGAAATTTTTGTTTTTTATAATGAAAACAAATAAAAAGGTGATAAAAATATTTTCTCCCATCAGTAGTTAGTTATTAGTATCTCAGCAGAACTTTGAAGTAATTGTTAAGTGTAAAATTTAATTCACTCTTTATTAATAACAAATGTAAAACATTAAAATATAATCAAACTAATCAAAATTTTTGATCAAAAATCAGTAAAGTATTTTTCGATAATTTGATGTAAAAATTACATTGTGCAGGGTGAAGATAATTTTAGAAGGCATGATTCAATGTAATCCCATCGAACATTAGATGATTTACATTTAAATACGTACAAAATAACTTCAATTTATTGCTAATTCGAAGACATCCACACAGAAGGTTGTTTTTCCATGTGGAAAATGGAAAAGCGTAAATAAGGTATAATTACACAACATTTATGTTAGTTTTTTGGAATGTCATCGGTACCACGATTCAAAAGATTTACGGAATTTCAGTCTATCGTTCAACCTACACGGAAAACATTTCATTCACTAGTTCATTTATAAACTCAGAAATATAGGTAAATATAACAAAGTATAAAATTCAGTTTATCTGTGTCACAAATTTTACATAGCTCATGTACATCTAGTAAACTGAAAAAGAAAGACATTCAAAATACGTCCATTTAGTTAGAAAAAGGAACTATTCACGTAATTGATGTAATAAATAATTCCAATGAATTAAAAAAATTCTAAAGAAAACTTTGGTGTTTGAAAATTACACAAAAAAAATATTGAAAATATATTCTTGAAATTGGATCTGTTCTCTGCTAGACGTAGACTGTATGTTTAAAAACCATACTACATTGTTATTATATTCATAATGGCCAATAGTCTGCGGTAGCATAATAAAAACTATAGTTCGTTCTGTTAGCTACATTTCCTTATCATAAATTTGAAAGGGATGATCAGATTCAATAAAATAATATATTTTCTCAACACAATAGTGATCGACCATATTATGCAGCCCCTGTACGTGACTTGTTGAATCAATATTTTTTGTAAATGACCTTCACGATCACCAGATTTAACACCATTAGACATTTTCTCACCAGGTCATATGAAAAGAGTTAATTATATCCCGTTTTATCTACCCTCTCTACAGATTGATAAAAATTTGTTTGAAAAATCACTTTCTTTCGATTTTTTTTATGAACACTTCTAACAGATTTGTTTACATTCAGTTCTAGGTAGAACGCAATTGTTTTAGCATGTCTATAAAGAGAATTGATATACATTTAACATGATATACCACTTGACCCCCCATGCCATTGAATATTCATGAAGGGATTGCCACACTGTTTAGAAGGATAACTCTACATCCATGAACTTATGTTCTTAAGCCTCGATAGCAAAAACGACATATCTTGGAATTTCCAAAAAAAACTCTCCATTGAAAATATTACAGGCGGTTGCCTCCGAAATATATTGAATACCTGAGGAAACATTTGAAAAGGCCTCAACATAAAAAGTTTCTATAATTTCTACAATAGAGATTGCTAGAATATTTTTGATTCATTGGAATTAATTTACAAGAACATTTGCTTTGCGCATACTCAATTTGTAAAATGATACCAAGAAAGTCAAGAGGCATTACAAAAATTGTATCATAGAAACTGATATTACTAAAATGTGTAAATGTATTCATATCATCATTTGATACTGGTCATCTTTTCGTGTTGTAATATACAATAAGAGAAAACCACAAAGTTCCGTAATTTATTACGAAAATCAACAAATACAAACCTAAGGACGTAAAAAAAACTTCATCCTTCTGATGATCACTAAGGTTGCTATTAGACGGTGGCGATTGGTGGAGTGACTGGTGGATCAACCAGTCGCGATTAATGGCGCGACTGGTGGAGAAATCAGTCGATATTGGTGGCGCGACTATAGAGCAACCAGCCGCGATTGATATAGCGACTGGTGGAGCAACCAGTCTCGATTGATGGTTCCACTGGTGGAGCAATCAGTCGCGATTGGTGGCGCGACTGGTGAAGCAACTATTCGCGATTGGTTACGTGACTGGTGGAGCAACCAATCTCTCGCATTACCTGCACACGCATAAGAAACATCACTCGACAAGCACAAGTTCCTCATAGTACGTCATCCTCGCAAACTGATTATACCATATAGTGGCCGAGCACTGGTCGCGCAGTTCTTAAAACTTTTTGTCAACTGGTTGCTCCACCAGTTGCTATCGGCTAATAGCGTTATAACAGATCTGAAAAATACTGAAAAAAGGTTTTTTCAATAGTACTCATTGAATAACTACATATACATTTTTATCTATAATCAAAATATGACTAACAGATAACGAATTAGGTACAAATAATAGCGCGACTTCACTTTTCTGCTCATAACAATTATGTATGCATTCAACTATAAGCAACAATCACTATTTATTTTTTAAATCCATTTAGTTTGACGAAATGGTATTATCGTATTCCGTCGGAAGTGAGTAAACTAGACTATGTAGACATAATGGCAACCATTACCACGATCAGAGTCTATCAAAAAAGCCGTTTAGACAATTATAATACATATGTAATTTCAATTATTTATCTTCATGGTAATCGAAATGTAGTTTCCCAATTCATTTTCTAGCATTTCACTGCTTGAACTTTTTGAATTTTCAACAGAAAATTGTACCCAAAAGTTGAATGTGGTTATTATTAATACGTTGCAAAGGTGTACAAGAAATAGTTGTTACAGGATGGACATTACTTCAATGTTCCATTCTTTTTATTCCGAATTTTGACATTAACTTGGAATTAAAATCCGCACTTGACTGCGATTAAGACTCCTATACACGACGTTTGGTCAACAGTCGAGTTCAGAAACATAACTCGTTAAGAACATAATTTTTCTACGGGAGTGCGGAAAACAAGGTGTAAATTCCAGCGGCAGTATTTATGTTCAACAAGTAAACTGAAATCAAATCATTTTAAAACATTGGAAAAAATAAACAATTTACTAGTATTATTGAAAACATGTATAGTAAAATAATAATGAGTAGGATTATGTAGATTAAGGGAGCCAGCGCACTAAGCAGTCAGATTGCCGTAGTCAGGCTGCGGCAGTCAAAATATTTTGCAACCAGTTATATCAGCCGATCAACCGCTTTCGATTTTCTGAATCAATTTCTCCTTATCGAAAGTCATTTTGTAAAAAATTTCGGTTCAAGAAATACTTCTTGCTGCTACGACAAGTGCGTGGAGGCTGACGGCAGTCACCTATTATATTTGACATAAAATAGGCTACATACAATAAAAGGCGCGTTCTATTGGCTGCCGCAGCCAGGAATTCGTGGCCGCCTAGTGCGCGGGCTCCCATATGTTTCACTGGCTGCCGCAGCCTGGCTGCATCAGTAGTTTGCCTATTCACGAATTCCCAAGATCTGTAAATTTGGCACGTCAGAAATTTCCTCTAGGTTCCGAGAATTAAGCGCAGATGATTGTGCAGATGCTTTGGTTGAATTTGAAATCTTGTTTAACATATCTTTTTTATGTTCGTATAATGGTAACAGATTATTATAGTTCCTTTGAACTCAAAAAGAATAATACGCTTTTTTTTGAGAAAGCATTTTTCCGTCCTAGTTCATAGCAGCGAAATAACGACTGATGGCTATTTGACATTAAATTAGTTTACATTTGGTTTTTGAAAATTTGCATGGTTTTTGGTGGCAATTATCGCAATAAACTATGGAAAGCATCAGCGATAGTGAGTGTGAAATTTCCAATGCAGCAGCTACTGCTACAGCACAATCAATACCAGAAAAATCGAAGTCCAGGCACGATAACTTTTATGATTTGTTCACGAAACGGATGGATAAGAAGAAAAGAAAAAGTACCTTTTACAGAGGATGTAATTTTGGCTTATTTGTCGCAAAAATCTGAAGCTATCAAATCCTCTACCCTGTGGAGCATATACTCTATGTTGAAAAGTGCCATTTTAGAGAAGAAAATGTACAACCATAGTCACTTTCCCAAAGATTATCGAATTCCTTGAAAGGAAGAATGCTGGTTATAAAGCAAAGAAATCAGAAGTCCTCAGCAGCGAGCAGATGAAGAAATTCATTAAGGAAGCAGATAATGAAATATATCTAATGATAAAGGTACTTAATTTTAACAAAATATTACGCTTGTAGGATATAAAAGTATCAACTTAATTTGCTTTATTTTCAGGTATCAACCATTATTGGGTTAGCGGATGCTAAGACGGGAAAAACTAACAAAAATTTCAATTGATCACGACAATAAGGAAGACATATTGCTTGAGAAAATACCCATTCCAAAACACATATCGAGAGAACTTTTGTTGTAATAGTGCGAGAAAACCTGCTGTTGCATATATTCAATATTTATCTTTATGGCCATCCCATACTCCACATAACAAATTTTTCGTTAGTTACAAAAAAAGGAATTTTTGAAGAGACACGGTGGCTGGAAGTCTAATAATGTCGCTGAAGTATATACAGACAATTTACTTACAAACAAAATTAAAATTGGCAAGATCATTCAAAAATTATTAGATGAAAACAATCAATGTGAAACGGAAACTTCACTAAAGGCATTTGAATATACCAAGCATTTCAAACAAATTGAATCCCTTCAATATTAGCAATTGCTGGAATTTTAATATAAACAAGAATTATAATGTTTCTGTTAGTACCTATCTTCTTCTGTTCGAATTACAATATTTAATACAAATAAGAACTAAAATGTAGGAAATTTTGTTCTAGAAAGAAATATAATAAAGAAATGTGTCTCACTAATTTGTTATTCTACACGGTTGCCGAAAAAATAGTGTACGCAACACCTCGGAACAGTTTAGTTTTTTACACTCGCAGACGTCGAATTTTGTCTACTCATCTAAAAAAAACAGTATTTTACTATTTCCGCGAAAAATAAGTAGGTACTTTCCGCAATAAAAGTGCATTCCGCACGATCCTACATTGAGAATGATGAAAAATAGTAATAATAAAAATGAGTTTCGTCGTGCGAAAAGAAAATGGTTAATTTTCCGAATATTCTTATAGGAAAACGGTACAAACTCACTTTTTATCTATTTATGTATCTAGATAGGACATTCAGATAAAAATTGAGGTTTTTACCGTTTTCCTATAAGAATATTCAGAAAATCAACCATTTAGTTTTTGCACGACGAAATTTATTTTCATTGTTACTATTTTTTAATCTTAATCTTTTATTATAACAATACGTAGTTACCATGTTTTTCCTTTCCCTTCAATGAAACTATGTTTTGTGAGAATGGTTCCATTTTTGAGATTAATAACGAACAAAAATTTTAAACGTATTTCAAATCGAGAATAAGTTTATTACGATATCACAACTCAAATATATCTCTATATTTATTTAAGTTTTGGTTATAGTAGGGGAGTCTAAGCGGGGATTTACTCCAGCGCGGCAGAATAACATATGGGGAGAAACCTTGCACCCTGTTAGGTATCCCCATCATACATGAACCCTTAATATAGGAAGGTAACTCTAGGACAGTCGATCAGATTAGTAAAAAAAAAATTAATCATTAGACAAACTCGAGCTCGTCAGATTAAGGTAAGGTGAGTTAATTACATGCAGAAGAGTATGCATTTCACTAATCTGACGATTTGAGCGTGACATAAGGAAATAGGAGAGCACGGTTAAATTTTTATTTTTATTTTGAAGGAAATGTCAAGATTTTTTTTTGCATTTTTGAATATCAGCGATGACTTTTGGTCTCGTATGGTCACCCCCATCATACAAACTGGCAGATTAACTTACCTTCGTTATCAGAGACGATGTGGGGTGTATAAACTATTGTTATCTGACGGACACTCGATCACGGTTAAATTTTTTTTTATTTTGAAGAAAATATCACTTTTTATGCATTTTCGAATATCGACCATTAGTTTTGGTGGTCGCATCCAAATCGTCAGTTTCTTTATAAGGAGCTGCTTAAGGGTTTATTTAACATCCCTTCAGAATATCTGACTCGCTCGAATAAATTTTTTTTCCTCTAATTTTCAATTCCTTCGTACGATCAACCCCACCATGCAAACTGGAAGATTAAGCTAGCTTCGTTATCAGAGATATGTGTGATATATTTCTATATCACGTGTTTTTTTGAAAATCTGTACATGCATTACCCGCCGTTTTTTTTCATTTTATCATCTAGTCTTCACAATCCATAAGCTCCCTTCGACGCTCGAGTAAATCCACAGTTAGCAAAATGGGTTCCCATACTATTACTATGGAGGTTAACAATTTATAATCCTTAATTGACAAGTTTGATTTTTCTCTACCGAGACAGTAATGTTATTGGAGTCCTCACAAAATGGACATTGTAGACAAGATCGATCACTGAAGAAAATTGGGATTGAAAAAAATTAAAATTAAACGTGCAGGAAATATAAAAATTATGAATCGGTCGAACACAAAATGGCCAGATAAAAAACGACTAACTACCTGTTTTAAACATACCCGCTCATACAATATTTTTGATTTTATTCATTTCAATACCACGACACTGATGTCAATATCCGATCTTGCTAATCATTTAAAGAAATTTTAGAGTAATACTGACACGTATAGCGTAAAATTATTGCTTTCTAGTGTGTTACTGGCAAATCTTTGTTTCTTCATGGGGAAAAGTCTGCTTTATTCAACTACATGAAATCTTTGATATTAACACTTACAGCGTAAGTTTATTCATCGTCATGGAGTTTATCGTTATGAAATTGTAGTAGCAAATTATAAATATAGTAATATAAAGCTAATTTCAACAGATTTTTAAAACTAAACTGTGTCAACATCAATATTTCATCGATATGTATATGTATAAATATATATATATATATATATATATATATATATATATATATATATATAAGTATATATATTTATATATATATATATATATATATATATATATATATATATATATATATATATATATATATATATATACGTATATAATGTATATACAGTATGTCCACGGATGGGATTTACAAGAGGACAAATGGACCAAAAATTGAAAGATACGAAAAAAGTCACTCTTAAAAAACGTTTCTGCTTATCTAGAAAGTACGATTCATCTTAAGAAATTTTAATTTTTGTATACAGGGTGGGTACAAACTGCAAAAATGTTATTTTCCTTAAGACTAAACATACCTTATTTTGAAAGTTACGAAAAAAAATCACTCTTAATAGACGTTTTTATTTGTCTAGAAAATACGATTCATCATAAGAAACTTAAATTTTTTTTATACAGGGTGGGTACAAAATGAAAAAATTTTATTTTGCTTAAGAGTAAACAAACCTTATTTTGAAAATTATGAAAAAAAGTCCCTCTTAATGAACGTTTCATTTGTCTCGAAAATACGATTCATCATAAGAAACTTTAATTTTTTTTATTCAGGGTGGGTACAAACTGCAAAAATGTCATTTTCCTTAAGACTGAACTTACCTCATTTTGAAAGTTACGAAAAAAAGTCACTCTTAATAAACGTTTTTACTTGATGAAGTAATTATAATAATAATAATACGAACTTTTTTATTAACATGAAAATAATACGATAACGATTTCATAATTCAAAAACTCTACCGCCACACACAACACATTTCTCTAATTGCTTTTTCAAATAAGTGAAAGATTTTCTAATTTCTGCCTGAGATATCGATTGGACAGCCTGGATAATTCTGCCCTTCAGCACTTCAATGTCGTTTGGTACTGCGGTAGCAAAAAACAATTTGTTTCAAACGGCCCCATAAAAACATATCGGCCAAGGTTAAGTCGGGGCTTCTTGGGGGGCACATCTACGCTCAAGCCATTCTCTAATCTATGATGCCATGGATGGATATCGCGCACCACACGTGCACTTTTTTGAAATATTGTCTTCTCGCCATAACTCTGAATTCGGGATTTTCTAAAGACCACTACCTAAGGTGCTGGGTTACAACGGTTTCATTGGTAGAAAATGTACTTTCATCAGAAAACATGATATATTTATAAAAACCAACAATTCCACTTAAAATTTTTTCTACTATCCACAAGCAAAAATCAAGTCGTTTGGCGTCATCTCCCTCTTCCAGTCTTTGATTAAAGTGCGGTTTATTGACAACAAGTACCTGTCACCTTAAGTGTTAATAATATTTTAACTAGGTTCACCTGTCAGAGGTGTGCCAGAGAATAATTTTTTGGGAAATTTTCACATAGGTAAACCTTTTAATGAATTGTTCTACTTCGGTTTGTTGTGTAGAAAACACATTCATTAAAAGTGACCTCTTTTCATAACTTTCAGAATCAGCTATGTTTACTCTCAAGCAAAATAACATTTTTGTAGTTTGTACCCATCCTGTATAAAAAAGTTGAAGTTTTTTATGATGAATCGTATTTTCTAGACAAGCAGAAACGTTTATTAAGAGTGACTTTTTTTCGTATCTTTCAATTTTTAGTCCATTTGTCCTCTTGTAAACCCCATCCGTGTACATATATATATGGATATATATATATATATATATATATATATATATATATATATATATATATATATATATATAAATCTTGGTGAATGATTCTTCTGCACGTTGAACTCTTTCAAAAATCTAAAGAATTTCAAATATAAACAAGTTGATATTAAAATACTATGTCTTATCACTTAATACGAATTTCACTGTTGAAAACTCTACACTTAATTCAGGATTTCATCCCAGTAGGTACTCTCGAAGAAGATTCAATGATAACATCTATGTAGAGTTTTCACTAATATTAGTGAAAGTCATACCAAATATGTTTTAATTTAGTGATAATCACTTCTTGTGACAATCATTCGAAAATAATAATTAATATCTTTGGGTATGAGGTACTAATTATCAGACCTTCAGAGACTAGAATAACAAACAGTGATAGGTTAGTAACATATAGGAATACGAAGAAATTATTATTATAAGTCAACAAGATTACAGGATTTCAATTGCCTATTGGGTTCTCTTTCCAATTTTGTTAATCTTCCGAAATCATGGAAGTGTGTAAACGGACTAATGATTGGATACAAAAAATTTAATAACTTGCCTTACGATAAATTCAATTGAATTGCTCTTCACCCGACAAATGTCACGTCATTTTCAAGACGGCATCGAGGATGTAACAATTTGGTGTCGTTACAAAGCAAAATATCTTATTTAATTCGACAATATTACGAAATTCGACAGAATATTTTCGACGTTTCATTTTCAAATTTCAGTCATCTTCAAGTCATCAATTCAAACTTCAACATGTGCCATTATCTATTCACTCTCAGGAACTTCCGTCAAAAATTTGACGATCGTCTACGCGTTAGATTCCTTCAGATCTTGAAGACGTGCCAGCTGGTGAGGTTCCAATTCGTCGGGTATGCTAGCCCTGCCGCCAACGACCTGCTTCGGTTCCGCATCCATTACAGATGGAGGAGGTGCGTGGCTGATGGAATTTTCTGCAGTACTTGGTCCGGTTGTGTCTCCGTCACTACCTGTGCTGCTGCTGATGGCAAAGGGTGCTGAATCCGCTGGAGTGTCATCTATTTCCTCCAAGGAATCCAGCCTGGCTTGTTTTGGATGCTCCATTTTCTCTTCTTCCTCGACCTCTCGCGGCACTTCCTCGTCGGGGACTTTTTCGGCCTCTACGTTATTCGTTTCCTCCGTAGTTTCTGGAAACGGTGTGTCAGGCTCTTCTATCATGGGGGTAGCCGCGGTGATAACAATCTGAGCTACTCCAAGACCAAAATCGTCCGTCGACTTCATCTGTTGTTCATGATTGTCTTGCCTGTCCTATAAAAAGTATAAAAATCAATGAGGAAGTTATAACTATGATTCAGCTGAAAAAGGATAGGTATTTTCCGTGAAATAAAAAAACGCGTGAGCAGCAGAGCTCCATGTACAGTTTTAAAAAAATTTAAAAAAATATATATATTTATATATATATATATATATATATATATATATATATATATATATATATATATATATATATATATATATATACCGTAGAACGGGGCTATTCTAGACTTTTTTCTCATTATTTTTAATATAGCAGAAAGAGTAATTAAAAATAATCTATTATGATATGATTTTTGGATAGGTTTATATACGACCAAATATTATTCTACCATAAATAGGTCCCCATTCTTACAGGGGGCTGTCTAAAATAGCCTCGTGGGTAGGGGATATTTTAGAATCGGTAAGAATAACGCATAATTATAGTTACCTCGTATATGGGGCTAAATTGGAAAACATAAATTTTTAAATTAAGAATAATAAAAGGTATGTAGCATTGATAATTCAAAGAATGGGGTGATTTTCGAAGACCGGGGATATTTTGGAATGATTATAAAAACGTCATCCAGAATAGCCCCGATCTTCAAAAAGGTCCATAAAAAATTTTGGGGTAGCATAATGTTTATAACTTTTTTGCACAATAATACTAACATCAACACCAATTTTTATATGAAACTTAACAGCTACAACTCCCACCCACGACGCACTAGCACTGAAAGTTTGACAGGCTCAAATATTGGTTGATTTTCCGCCTCACTTTCAATGTCTAACAGACCATTACCACGCCTACCAATACTGAAATCATCTAAAGTCTGACTAAGTTAAAGGTTATGTACTATACTATTACATTGTAGTTTACGCGGGATTGTGTTGTACCTAAACAGGATTGCCAGATGAAGATACAGGTTATGAATTCTGAAATATCCCCGCATTTCCCATGTAGCCCCGTTCTACGGTGTATATATATATATATATATATATATATATATATATATATATATATATATATATATATATATATATATATATATATATATACAAGGTCTAAAGCGGATAGAAAAACTACTACCGCACCTTACTTGACTTTCAATACTCTGCAATAGTCTATCATTTTCGGGGAAATACGACTAAGAATATAATGTGCATATCTAAAAAATAGATTAATGGCGAAACTTTTTTATATTTAAATCGAATTATATTTCTAGTAACAAAAAAACGTTTCTCAGTCAAAATTTGTTTTCTGTTCTTATCTGTTGACTTTAGGCATAACCCAAAATCTTCTTGTTGAAAAGGAAAGCTTTTAGGATGTTCTTTTACAAACAATGCCGCATTATTCAAAATGGTTGCTTCGAAAAAAATTTTATTCGAATACCAATGCAGAAACATATATTCAGTTAGAAAGTGACCTAGAAATTACTGCGTGCGATATTCATACGAATTGAATGAATTACAATCAAATTAATAAGAAACAGTATTTGAATAATTGTTTTGTTTTATATTAGGCGGTTTTTATCAACAAAATTTGTGCATAGGCGAAAATGTCGAGCTGCGAAACCATACTTATTTCTTTGAACTTTCAATTAAGATAGCCATATAGCCATTATCTATACCTAAAATTTATAAGTTCAAAGCTTCAGGTATAGAGGTAGGTATATTGGTCAAATAATGTACATAATGTTCTAGGTGCATGTATAAATATAGTTTAGGTCGATTGTATAAATGGGGAAAATGTCGTACTTGGAAAGAACCCTGTATAATACAAATTCGATTACTCTACATATATTGGTAGTAGGTACATAGATTTCTCAAATAATCACGAAAATTTCAGATGTCTATTAATTCGAATCATTAAATTGCAAAGCTTTGTCTGAGACAACATTTTGGTCGATATAAATGGGTATATATTTTCAGAACAAGTCAAAATAAGTATAGGGAATGTTTCACAAAAAACGTTCGAAATTGAAAGGCAAACACAAAAATGCGATAATATATATGATGTTTTATTTGAAATATATAAGATGCTGCTACTTTTTGGTAGAAATGGCAACACTGCATTATTCGAAATAGTTTAGATCAATAGTGCAGATCCTAAAACCTAAGGACACAAAATTTCAAAATAATCAGATGTTCCGTATCTCACTTTAGGCCAAACAGAAATGCCAACCGTCGAAAACTCAAGTCACTTAAGTGACACCCATAGGTGGCAACCATACATGCGAAGTTACATGAGTTTTTGGCGGTTGGTGTTTCTGTGTGGTCTAAAATGAGATACCTATTGGTTTCTGATGGAAAGCGTTATGATCTGTTCGCATGTCATTGGTGCTCTTCTTAAGGAGGGTCCACACTTGCTATGTATCACTGCTATATAGAAAGTTATATAACATGTTACATAGTTTTTGGTCATATTTAGCAAATTTCGCTGCTATATAACTTGGTAGATGTTATCCATACGTAGTCGGTAAAGATCAGAATATGTTGTGCTACACTGCTATTGGAACATAAAACAACACGTCCAGACTTGCTAAATTTGTACTTTAACTACTGGTGTTTTCAGAGACGCGCGCGAAGGGGAATCGTCTTGGGTATCGTATTTTGATTCTGTATAGTAGTATTTGGTTGTGAGCTGATATTGATCTATTTATTTACTTAATTGTCAATAATAATTATTAATGGAGTGGAGCAAAGAAAAGACGTGCCAGCTAATTGAATTATATAGAGACCATATAGAGTTATGGGATACCCGAAGTCCCTTAGTTAAAGTTAAACAAAAAAAGCATGATGCATGGATGGAAATTGCAAAAAGTATGAATTTGGAAAAAGAAGAAGTTGAGAAAAAAATGCGTTGTCTAATAGGCCAGTTTCAGAGGGAACAAAAAAAAGCCAAATCGGGTGCTGGCTTAGATGAAGTATATGATTCCAAATGGTTTGCTTTTAAATAATTAATGTCAGAGCTACTCATCCTACAAATATTATTAAAACTTCCCTTATACTCTAATCCCCAATTCGTCAGGGCGCCATCGTCCCTTTTCAGATCTTCTAATAATTGAGTTCCACTGTATCTAGATCTTGCTTGTAGGCTACGACGAACCCAAAATCGCCTTTTTCGCGACTTTTTTTTACTTTCTTCCAAAATAATTACGCACGCCGTTGCTGCCAGCAGAGCGTCTCTTATTACTAAAATTATAATGTGGACACCACCTGCTATTCTTAACATGTAACAAGTAACATGTTAAATAGCAATATTATATAACATGTCACTAAGTGTGGATCCTCCTTTAGAGACTATGGACGAGCCAAATAGACTGTATAGTGTTTATATCGTGTATGGCACCGACGTCGAATTTTTCGAACATTCTTCCATGAGAGGGTTGATTTGATTAATCATCAATTTTTCAAATTATTTTTCCCACGTATTATTATCTTTATTATAGACTTTGCGCCTGTTTCTTCAATAATTCAAAAAACTATCAAACAACTTTCCAAGGAAGCTGGTTATATGTATTCCGCGACTAGAATTCTACATAGTGAATTATAGAAATCGTTGAGTCACACCAACTCAAAATCTACGTACAACTTGTAACGTTATGAAATACCGTCCACTGGCTAAACCAAATTCTAGCCGAGATCAGTAAGTAAAGAAGACTCTATGATTTCTAGCGTCACTTCAAATAGTAGAAGGGATAAGTTGTCAAATTCGGGACGCTAACTAAACCATCTGCCCTTTTCAACTAGAGAGTTCCAGTTAATAACACGTCGTAAAAATCGTAATATATTCTCACTTTATAGTAATCCCGAAGTTGATAAATTTTTGCTAAATATCTTTGCGCTAGGAAGCGGTAAGTGTTTCTATATATTGATTAATGACATTGAGTAAATAATTTCGATCATATTTGTGAACTTGTAGTTTAATTTTCATTTTTATTTTCAATATTCGTAATGGTCTCTGAAGTTTATGTTCTGGAACAGTTGAACAATTCTTTTTCTATATATTCACGTTAATTACCTTCAGACAAAATTTTCTCAGTTCAAATTTTCTTTTTTAACCTTGTTTTTTTGCTTGTTGCGTTGATGAAAGTTTGTGTTGTGTTTTTTTTTTGCTCGAAAAAAAAACACTTTCCTTATCTCTTAGTTTTTTTATTTGATTCAAAGAACGTAGTATCGTTTGTAGATAAGATTAAGAAGTATAGGAATCTACGCAGCAAACAAAATTATTGAAAGTTAATTAAACTGAAATTCGATGTGAATTTTAGCAAAACTGCAGGAGTCTGAGTTCAAAAACTGCAGGAGTCGGAATTTCAAAACTGCAGGAGTCGGAATTTCAAAAACCGCAGGAGTCAGTAATTTGAAAAACCTCTGGGGTTTCCAAAAACATCTGGAGTCCGAGTTTCCAAAACGTCTGTAGTCTGAATTCCAAAAACGTCAGGAGTTTCAAGGAATCTGAAAACGTCCAGAGTCTGAGTTTCCAAAACGTCCGTAGTCTGAATTTCAAAAACGTCAGGAGGCTGAATTGAAGATCTTTGGAAAAACAGATCAGTATACTAAAAAGAGCTAAATCAAATTAACTTTCTTCATTTTATATTATTCAATTTAATTGTATTTTACTTGTAATCTTTGAACCAAATTTTACAAATAACTTTAATAGATATTTTAGTAAAGTTACTTTGTCTCATTGTCTCCTGTGAATGAATCAGATGAAGTGTAACCGAATTTCCCTAAATATTTGAACTAGTCGGAGCATTTAATTTTTGTAATTTATCCAAAATTCATTTTTATTGTTTCATAAGGGGAGTTCACGTTACAAACTGTTTCGATCTTACTAAATCTCATCAGTGCAGCTTATTTGTCTAGGAGTGAATTAACAAATTTCTTATTGTTCCCCTATAAAAATCGCGATCAGGACTACTATCTGGATAACAACCCAGATCGCCTTGCGTCGAGGATATTGGAAACCAAAAATTCACCGGTTAGATCGAAAATACATAATATGCGTCGCGGAATACATATAACCAGCTTTCTTGGAAAGTTGTTTGATAGTTTTTTAAATTATTGAAGAATTTTCCTTGTTCACTTTATGTAGTACATCTATTTGACCATGGGCAACTCCTCAGTAATTCCTTTCTCTTGCATAATTTAAGATTGTACATTTTCCTCATAAAAACATTTTTGAGGAAAATAAAATTTAGTATATGGATGGCACTGAGTTACCTGAAGAGTTGATTGGCACTCACCTCATCTTCTATTGCTAAACTTGGAATCTCTACAGCTGCAGAAGAAAAATGGTCGTTAGTACATCCTATAAGAATATCAATTTTCCACTTACATGGTATGGTTGGTTCTTCCGAAAACTGCGAACCGTAATGGTCTTGTTGGTTCCTCGTCAGTACCATCGAAAATTTATTCTGGGAACTTTGAGCGCAGACCGGAACTGCGCATTCTTCGTCCTCTAAAATCACAGGCGGCGGAGGAGGAGGCTGTTGAGCGGGTGGAGGCAACTCGGGAGTATCAACGGAATTCTCACCGAAAAACATGGGGGCGTCGGGTGGGGTGAATACGGGGGGAGCGGAAGGGGGTGGAGATTGGTCCAATTCGTTGGTTATCGGTTCTCCGAATTCGTCGCACTCCTCGACAACCAATGATGGAAAATTGCCTATTCTTCCATCGAGCTCGCCCTGCCACCACCCGTCGTCGACACTGTGGGCGCACTTGGAGAGGACTTTTATGATCTGTCCCTCCTCGAACGTCAATTCTTCGTTACCCTCGCCGTCGTAGTCATAAAGAGCGATGCAATAGAAAGATGGAAGCGTGTCTTGGCGTTCGGTCATGGTCGCAGGTTCCATTGTATCCGCAACTGCCGTAGGAATAGAGATAACCTGCAGAGAGAAAATTGTTCAAATTTGAACATATCTGAAGGCATCTAGAGAGGTTGATCGTTCAGTACAAAATTGCAAATATTCCAAAAAGATTTTTGGAATGGAAGATACGCCTAAAACTATGTCCGACATGACAGCGTTGCTAAGAGTCCGTGTCAGCTGTATTTGTGTATGCGTATTGGCATTAGTTTATCAATAAGAGCTAATACACTTTTTTGTTAAGAAAATTTCATTGATAGCTGTACTTTACAAGAGTACCTATTATCACGTAGAAGGTCCAAAAAATACTATTTCTTGGAAAGAGAAGATTGCGTAGTTTGGGAGTTGAAAAAAAAGCTTTCAGACGTTTTCGGCAACCACTTGGAAAATCAAATACAATGAGAACGTGTCTTATGATATTTTTGTGTAGAACAAAACAGGGAACATTCTACTTCTTGTTTACCTGTATTAATATATATATATATATATATATATACATATATATATATATATATATATATATATATATATATATATATATATGTCATCATTTAAACAGCGTTAATATAGTTTGATTCTTTACCGTGGTACAGCGGCCAGCTTAGCTGTGCCGTAGTAAATAATGTATTTACGCTGCCTGGACTATGTCTATAAAGCAAATAAATCGAAGTCCTCAATAGTTAGTAGATCACCAGACTTATTAGGAAAGCAGTCGATGAAACCTATTGGATGACAGAAGTTTACGATTTTTAGGAAAGAAATGAATTTTTTTTCAATTTCAGGTAACCTTATGATTTCATTAACAGTCATTCAAATATACCATATATTTCAAACAAATTGATTGACTTTAATTTTAGCAATCGTTCGTATTAATATATATATATATATATATATATATATATATATATATAAATATATATATATATATATATATATATATATATATATATATATATATATATATATATATATATATATATATATATATATATATATATATATATATATATATATATATATATATATATATATATATATATATATTAATACGAACGATTGCTATTATTAAAGGCATTCAATTTGTTTGAAATATATGGTATATTTGAATGACTGTTAATGAAATCATAACATGAAGGTAAGGTTACCTGAAATTGAAAAAAAATTCATTTCTTTCCTAAAAATCGTAAATTTCTGTCATCCGATAGGTTTCATCGACTGCTTTCCTAATAAGTTTGGTGATCTACTAACTATTGAGGACTTCGATTTATTTGCTTTATAGACATAGTCCAGGCAGCGTAAATACATTATTTACTACGGCACAGCTAAGCTGGCCGCTGTACCAAGGTAAAGAATCAAACTATATTAACGCTGTTTAAATGATGACATTCTTTACTAAACTTCATCAAAGATCACTTCTGACCCATAGTAAGCATTGCAAATGAAGGAACGGCGGTAAGAAAATACTCGTAAGTTACTAAGCAGTTAGAATATAGTATTGAATTTTAATATTAGCAGAACACTGAGATAAGTTTTTTAATTTTAATTATTAAGTAAGTATACATGGCATGAAATATTAAAAGGATATTAAGATAAGATAGATTAAGTATATTTAAATTAGGAAGAGGTCAAGAAGTAAATTTGAAGAGATGATAATTCATTTTTGAAGAGCAAAATTTTTAATTTGATTATTAAGTACTTTGCCAAATTCACGTCACATAGACCATAGAAACAACAAACAAGAAATATAGCAAAATATTTTAACGACTTAGTTTTATATTTTATTTCATTATTAGTGCGATTTGGCGTTCGGTTTATCCAAATCTATATTTGCCTGCAAACATCTTTTTTTTGGAAATAGACTCATGTTTCGAAGGTCTGCCTGCTTGAATCCTCTTTTGCTCCTGTATAGTGAACGTATTATTTAACATCTTACTGTAATAATTTAGCTCAATTTTTTCGCTAAATAAGGATCGTTTTTCAAGGTATCTGGATTAATTTTCTTCATTAAAATGTTAACGGTAGCATTGCATCCTTTATCACGTATGCGCAAATCACTCATTTTTTTTTACTTTATCAAAACTACTGTGCTGGCATTTAAACACTTTACGATAAATGTACTTTTCAGTTGATGGATATGTGTATCTCATAATCTACTCTGATGCGCTAGCAGAGCTGAACTTATCTATCCAATCATCACACCATTTACTATGTTCCGCCTCTCTTTCCATTTTAGTGTGGATCGTAGCAAAATACTTCTTGCTATCTTTGTATTTATATTCAATAATTATATCGTCTTGATTGCAAACTGAATTTATTTGATTTAAAACACTTTCTTCCGACATTATTCAAAAAAATCCTGGGAATAGATCTTTACCTACTAACCGAATTATAACAAGTGACAGCCACACGCCAATAATCCAATCAATAAATAATAAGGCGCCAAACAGTTGCCTTTGCAAATACTTGCTGCGTAAAATTCATAAATACTACTGCGTTACAGTTGAGCGCTTCGCTGTATCGCAGTAAGAAATGAAATATTAAAAATGGCATATCGAAATTACATTATTTACCCTGACACAGCATAAGGCTCCGCTGTACCATAGTAAAGAATGCGTCCAGGCAACGAATGCTCGAAAAAAGGATAGAGGAAAATGATTGGAACACAATTTTTGACTTCACAACTTTGTTTGGACTAGTTAGGTGGTGAACATATCAAAAGTCCCCGCCCGTAGCCTTTGAGTCGTGGGAGATAGGGGGATTTCAAAGTCCCATTTTTCGGTTTTCCGCTTAAACCTCGGAAACTATGCGTTCTAAAGAAATGATTATTCTATACAGAATGAAAGCTTATTAAATTTGCTGAAAGTTTTATTCAGACAAGTTTTTCGATATCTCGTATAGTTTTCGCGATATCTGATCTTTAAAGTCTGTAATTTTGGAAAATGACATTTTTGCCCCATATTTTTTGCTCTTTTTGATCTGATAACTCTTCAACTATGCACCTAAAAAATAAGTGCCGACTAGAGGATTGTAGAACATTAAATTCCCTTCAATAATATATATTTCGTTACTCTTTTATCTATTTTCCTTCAAATGTTAAGACCTATTCGCACAGACTTCACACAGACTTACGCGCTGGCTACGTATTGGCGGCCCGGGACGCGTAAATACATTCTTTACTATGGTAGAGCGGAGCCTTATGCTGTGTCAGGGTAAATAATGTAATTTCAATATGCCATTTTTAATATTTCATTTCTTACTGCGACACAGCGAAGCTCTCAACTGTAACGCAGTAGTATTTATGAATTTTACGCCGCAAGTGTTTGTTGCAAAGGCAAGTGTTTGGCGCCTTATTATTTATTGATTGGATTATTGGCGTGTGGCTGTCACTTGTTATAATTCGGTTAGTAGGTAAAGATCTATTCCCAGGATTTTTTTGAATCATGTCGGAAGAAAGTGTTTTAAATCAAATAAATTCAGTTTGCAATCAAGACGATATAATTATTGAATATAAATACAAAGATAGCAAGAAGTATTTTGCTACGATCCACACTAAAATGGAAAGAGAGACGGAACATAGTAAATGGTGTGATGATTGGATAGATAACTTTAGCTCTGCTAGCGCATCGGAGTAGATTGTGAGATACACATATCCATCAGCTAAAAAGTACATTTATCGTAAAGTGTTTAAATGCCAGCACAGTAGTTTTGATAAAGTAAAAAAAAATGAGTGATTTGCGCATACGTGATAAAGGATGCAATGCTACCGTTAACATTTTAATGAAGAAAATTAATCCAGATACCTTGAAAAACGATCCTTATTTAGCGAAAAAATTGAGCTAAATTGTTACAGTAAGATGTTAAATAATACGTTCACTATACAGGAGCAAAAGAGGATTCAAGCAGGCAGACCTTCGAAACATGAGTCTATTTCCAAAAAAAAGATGTTTGCAGGCAAATATAGATTTGGATAAACCGAACGCCAAATCGCACTAATAATGAAATAAAATATAAAACCAAGTCGTTAAAATATTTTGCTATATTTCTTGTTTGTTGTTCCTATGGTCTATGCGACGTGAATTTGGCAAAGTACTTAATAATCAAATTAAAAATTTTGCTCTTCAAAAATGAATTATCATCTCTTCAAATTTACTTCTTGACCTCTTCCTAATTTAAATATACTTAATCTATCTTATCTTAATATCCTTTCAATATTTCATGCCATGTTTACTTACTTAATAATTAAAATTAAAAAACTTATCTCAGTTTTCTGCTAATATTAAAATTCAATACTATATTCTAACTGCTTAGTAACATACGAGTATTTTCTTACCGCCGTTCCTTCATTTGCAATGCTTACTATGGGTCAGAAGTGACCTTTGCTGTAGTGTAGTAAAGAATGTCATCATTTAAACAGCGTTAATATAGTTTGATTCTTTACCGTGGTACAGCGGCCAGCTTAGCTGTGCCGTAGTAAATAATGTATTTACGCGCCCGGGACCGAATGCCAACTTATATACGTATATAGTTCTAAGGTAATGCGTTGGTAAGTATTTCCTCGTATTTTAAGCATACTGTTGGCAAACATATTTCAAGATATCGACAACCTGCGAGAGCTACATCCACTTTATCTCGAAGAACTATCACAGTAGTCTTTGACAGGTATTCCTCATCAACTTCAAGCACAAAAATAGCAGAGCAGCAAAGACGCTATCGACTCAGCAATTCTCCTGACATCTATGCCACTGGAGATAACGATATAAACTTCAAAACTTTCTGTCGATCAAGTTCAAAAAAATCACGCTAATGAGATCAGGACCCTTCAAGCAGAAAGTGATGTAAACGTTCTGATCATGGATACGGCTGTGGAACTGTCCGAAACAACAGCTATCAGCCCGCTGACCAGGTTCATCAACTTAATTGAAGATGATCTAGCTAGAATCTAGACCATTTTAATGGCAAAATAGGTTGCTATAACCATGTTTGTGCATATATGAGTGCCTATAAGACATTGGAATAGTTTTATAAATCATAACCATTGAATCACAACTAGTTCATTGATATAGAAAAATGATAAACATAAAATATTAGAACGGTAGGTACCATTGAGTCAATTACGTATTCTCTTTTGGTCGGAAGGATTTTCATCCTTGTCTTTGTTTTCGTCTTCTTTTTCCTCAATATCTTCTCCATCGGACCCCTTCAGAGAAAAGGTCAGAGGATCGTTTCAGTTATCATTTATTTATGAATATGTTTGTCTCTTTCTGTTGTCGCACTTGACTGTGACTTTCGGTTTCGATACGCTGCAATAGTCTATTATTTTCGGGAAAAATACGAATAATAATTGAGATATTATTACCGATATTTGCTCCGCTGAGTGATTCGTTGTTGCTTCCGACTGAATCGTGGCCTCCTCTTCATTATCTATAGTGTAATCCACGGAAGAAAAGGATATCTGGTTGACTAATCCGGGAGTTATGGCGGAAAGTTCCCGTTCTACGTCCAGATAATTATGCGGCACGTAACCTTCTTCGCCCCTGTAATTTCTTGCCCTCAACCATCCGTCGCCGTCGCCCTCGCCTACCACCTCCAGCTGTTCGTTTTCTATTATAGTAAGTTCGTCCGGATTTTGAGCCTGAAAAATAAATTTTTCAAGGAATGAAATAATTTTCTTAACTTTATAGAATTTGAATTATTTTGCAAGTATCATCATCAAGCATCTTAATCATTTTTTGTTATCAAGTCGACATTAGTAATACGTTGATTACATCCAATTCTTCTTTTTCTAGTATGGTATGTCCTTCCGGATTTGGAACATTATTTTACGAATATTATAATCAAATATCTTATACATTTCTTGCTATCCAGCTATATTATCTTGTTATTTTTGGCACGTCTCATTTGAATTTTTAGTTTTTATAATGGTATGTTAGCCTCAAAGATAGGTAAGTGTTTCTTTAAATGACAATTTTCTTCATTTTGAATTAAGTTGCACGAAACATCTGATTCATTTTTATTTGATCACAACTATTAGTTATATCCTGTTGTATTTTGATGATAATCGATACTTCGTTTTCTATTATGGTAAGTTCGTCAAGATCTTAACATTGAAATAAGTTTTTTAATCATTAAGTATTTGATTTTCAATTATCAAGAATTTGAAAATTACTCCACTAAATGAGGAACCATTTTTTGACAATCAAGATAACATTAGCTGTATGTATATAAAATACATGATATTTTTCAATTTGAATGAATATTTAAAGAGTTTCATCTGTGTTTAAAACTTAATTTTGAAATTGAAATAGCTTCTCTTTTGTTTTAAACTTGGATTACATAAACAAATTATTTTTTTAATATTTTTTTGTATGTTTTATAATTTTCTGTGGTGGATTAAAAAAATTAATATGAAATATTCTATGGCTTCTATATTCATGTGATAACTAAAATATTCTATGGCTTATTGTTGAAAGCTGAATATTCATAAGAATCAGATATTCGGAACGATTATAGTTCACCAAAATATCAAAAGTTCTTCAAATTGCCATTTGAATTACCGTATAGGAGTAAAGCGCTGTGCATTTCAGCAGAGGCACACTTGAAGTGATGCTATCTCTTGATCTTTCAATGCCAGTTTCCCCCGCAAACGAAGTGTCTTCATTTCCCCAGTCCACCTGAGTAGGATCATCCCATCCAGCAGTTAGTTGTTCTATTCTTTGACGTTCATTTTCCAACATTGCTGAAAATGAAAACTTTTATTTAGATGATCTTCGATGAAATTTTATTGAGTATTTAAACCATATGAAGACTCGATGTCTTCAATGATAATTCATTATTATAATGTGAAATACGATGTTGAAATGTGCAGTCAGAAAGAAGTTTCTTCTGCCTACCCCACTCACCGTCGACCTCCGCCGTTTCAGCTTGACTGTCCTCGCTGTCACCATGCTCAACAGAAGGTTGCGACGTAGACAGGGCAGCTGGAGCGTCAGCCTCAGCAACATCGCTATCGTAGAATGAATCTGAACTAGGATGGTCCTATGAGAATAATTAATCAATGATAGGACATTGAGTAAATGAGTTATCACTTATCGTTGACGTTCTCATGTGATAATAGTATATTGTATAATTAGTGGGAAAAGCATAATATTCCCAAACGACTGTGATAATTACCAGACGAGGAGCGTAGCGACGAGTCTGGTAACACAGGAGTTTGGGAATATGCTTTTCCCACGAATTATACATACTATTTTTTCTCCGATCGTTGATTTACATTTAAAAAATTAATTAATTAAAAAACATTTCATCCAAGATGTAATCAAGTAAGTTTAAATAGGATTCTCTATGTTCATATTGAAATATAGAAGTAGTAACCATGGAAATTACTCTGTTATGACAAAAGTAAAATAATTTTAAAGCTGGTTTTGTTTGATTCGTTGTATTTTATAAGGAATTAAAAAAGAATTAGTAAACATGAACACTGATAGTGATTATTTGTTGTCTTGCACGGCTCCTGAACTAGTAGAAGCCGCGAACGTGGCTTCACTTAATTTACTTCCGGTGAAATCCAGAGAGAAGTATGAACTTGCGTACCAACGCTTCATGAATTTTTGTAGAAAAAACAACAGTGTATCCTTTTCTGAGAATGTACTGATGGCGTATGTTGCTGAATTGACTAAAACAATGAAATCTTCGACGTTGTGGGCACATTATTCCATGCTTCGATCAACTTTGTCTGTTAAAAATAATATTAATATTGCCCAGTACCAAAAACTGAGAGCAGTTTTAAAACGTCAAGCTACAGGATACAAAAAATGTAAATATTAACAACAATTATAAAAATTAAAACCATACTTTGTTTCATTTTAATTAATCCATTTGTTACATTACCGCACGCTACAGCAGTGCGGTAAGAATATTACCGCACTGTTATTTTCTAATTGCTTAGCAACTGACCACTATTCTGGAATGTTGAGCTTTTCGCATAGAAAACAGGTCAAAATAGTGTCACTTTTCCCACGATCGGAGAAAAATATGATTATATAACTCATGTATGAATAAGCCAATAGAATCCGTGAATTTTGCATAACGACGTAGTATAGATAAGTGAATATACCCTTGACGACTTGATATAATCGTTTTGGTGTTTCGCATCGTGTCAAAATGTATATATATTTTCATATTCACAGTGTTTTGATGTTTGTCAAAAAAAATTAATATTTTTTATTCGTTATATAATCGTAACGAATACCACTCGAGCAATCGAAAATAATCGATTATACTGACCTCGTCACTCGGCGTATTTTTTTAAAACACCACTCGAGCTGCGCTCTCGTGGTGTTTCGCAAAATACGTCTCGTGATTCGGTAGTATAATCGTTTATTTTCGATGCTCTTGTGATATTATTACTGAAAATAACCGATTATATATATATATATATATATATATATATATATATATATATATATATATATATTATATATATAAATATAGAGGCTGTTGCCAAATAAGTGCAAAAGTTTTTAGGAAGTGATTCCTTTTCGAAAATTGAAAGACCCCCGTCTTTCATGTGAACAAAATCTCTTATGGCCTTCCTTGAAAAGTTACACGCTTCTAAAAATGAGAAAAAAAAGATTTTTTTCTTTCATGAAATTGCTGAGAAGTTTGTGGGCATGTTCTACCAATAAAAAGGATACCTATGAATATTTTTTAAATTTTGTTGTCATCTTTCTTAGGGGTGAGAAATTTTTAACGTTGGCATTCAACGTGACAGTCATTTCGCGACTTCAAATGATAAAACTTGATATTTCCGAATATAGAAACACTGACTGGCCTCGTTGTGATGGTGCATGCTTTTAGACTACTGTCGTCAACGAAGCTTACAATTTCACTTTCAGTCAAATTCAAGAGATCATTAGTATGTATAAGAAAGTGATAAGATATTCCCTTGAGGCACACCGGCGTTAACAGTACAAGGGTCCGAGATCGCACTATTGACCGCAATACATATTATTGTCTTCCAGCAGTACCTTGTGCCAAACTCGGGCAATTGCTAATTATTCTCTATACTTCTCGGTAACGTTTGTTCGAACACGTTGTGATGGACAGTATGTTTATGCATACTTTCAATTGAATTATATTTGAAATTAGGTTACTAACACGTTGAGTGCCGAGCCAGAATTTGCTATAGGGTCCAGTGCGCCGCAATAATTTTATTGTGAATTATCGATTGTTGTCTACTTTTATCAATTTCTGTATCATAATTGAATCGATTGATAAGATGAATTTGATTTATTGAGCTGTGAATAAAATATATACACACGGCGTCTGATTTTGATTTTCATACTACGCCGTGTGCATATACCTATCAGAAGCACGAATACAAATCACAGTAAAAAAAAAGTCATTTACGTATGTACAGCTTGTCCTGAAAAGCCACCAGTCTGCATAGAATATTTTTTCAGACATCATAAGTCGATGCCAAAATGATATTTTCCAATTATGTTTATTTCTCTATCAAATCCCTAAAATGAATTTTTTATTTTTTGTGAAACGATTTTGTGAAATCACCGATAAGTCCGGGGAAGTAAGATCAAAAAATCTATCAATGAGAAAAATAAAAAAAGTAGGGGTTATTATTTTTTTTAAGTAAGTACACTGACCCCTCATCGCTTTCCTAAATTTGTGACCAAATCCCGTGAGAGCTCGAAACACAGCTTGCAAGCACATTTTGAAGCACTAAAATTCGATGATTTTTTGATTATAACTTTTTCTGATGTACTCGCACAAAAAAATCGTAGAGATCAAATTCACAGTAAATTTTATGCCCCATACGATGACGTAAGTCGACTTTTGAAATGAAAATTTTTTCGACTCAAAATTTTCCAAAAAATGAAAATTGTTTCGAAAGGTCGTGTTTTAACCGGCAACCATACTGAAAATAACCATATCGAGATCAAAACATAGGGAAACATAGATGGTGTGCTATAAAAAATTTACGTATTTTCAGATTTGAAAAATTCAAAATGGCGGCCGCAAAAATCGAATATATATATTTTTTTTTCAATCACGCTCCCTCTTGAAAACATTAACGATATCGAAACGCGGTTATGTTCAATCGATAGGGGAAAAGTTGTAGTTTTAGGCATAGAATAAAAAAAAATTTCATAAATTTTTTTACATAACTTTTTTCAAAAACTTATTAAAAAAAAATTTTGTTTGTTGAGTTTTTTCTCATGTTTGCATTTAAAAATGAAGTCAATCATTATACTCATACTCGAAATGTATTTGCCGTTAAAAAACGCGTATTTCAAAAAAAAAATTGTTTAAATACAATAATCAGAAGCCGAGATATAGAAGCTCAAAGTTCGCTTCGTACTGTGACCATACTATTAAAAATTTTCAAATTCTTATTGTTGCATTAGATTGTTTCACCTGTGTGGTGATTAAATACAGATTTAAAAGAACGTTGGGTCACTGGCTGCATCAAAAATAAATCATTAGTCTTGCCGCGTTCGCCCGAATATGAACGCGGTAGCTGCTCGGCGTAGTGGCGGGGAGACCATTGTCGCCGAGCACCTTAACGGGTCTTCACTAATACACGCGCATTTTTAATTTTTAATAGTATGGTCACAGTACGAAGCGAACTTTGAGCTTCTATATCTCGGCTTCTGATTATTGTATTTGAACAATTTTTTTTTTTGAAATACGCGTTTTTTAACGGAAAATACATTTCGAGTATGAGTATAATGATTGACTTCATTTTTCAATGCAAAAATGAGGAAAAACTCAACAAACAAAATTTTTTTTTAATAAATTTTTAAAAAAAGTTATGTAAAAAAATTTATAAAATTTTTTTTTATTCTATGCCTAAAACTACATGTTTTCCCCTATCGATTGAAACTAACCGCGTTTAGATATCGTTTTCAAGAGGAAGCGTGATTGAAAAAAAAATATATATATTCGATTTTTGCGGCCGCCATTTCGAATTTTTCAAATCTGAAAATACGTAAATTTTTTATAGCACACCATCTATGTTTCCCTATGTTTTGATCTCGATATGGTTATTTTCAGTATGGTTGCCGGTTAAAACACGACCTTTCGAAACAATTTTCATTTTTTGGAAAATTTTGAGTCGAAAAAATTTTCATTTCAAAAGTCGACTTACGTCATCGTGTAGGCCATAAAATTTACTGTGAATTTGATCTCCACGATTTTTTTGTGCGAGTACATCAGAAAAAGTTATAATCAAAAAATCATCGAATTTTAGTGCTTCAAAATGTGCTTGCAAGCTGTGTTTCGAGCTCTCACGGGATTTGGTCACAAATTTAGGAAAGCGATGAGGGGTCAGTGTACTTACTTAAAAAAAATAATAACCCCTACTTTTTAATTTTTCCTCTCTATATACTTACTTCCCCGGACTAGATACTTTCTGAATGAATTTTTGTATTTTACAAAAGAAATAATGCAATACGCTATCCTATAAAAAGTCAAAAATATTTTTCAATGCCAGCAATCCAGTAATTATAATAAAAAATTATAATTCTGAAAATATACAATAAATCACCCTGCTATTTTACTATGGGTTGATTGTACGCCGTAGCAATCCGTGCCACATAAGAAAAGTATGGTATATATGCAGAATTCATATACACATGGCTTGGATGTTTAACACTGTGCATGTATAAAATCTATACTCACGGCGTCCAGAGACTTGCCAATGTGCATAATATGTAATATGTATACACATGGCAGTCAACGTGTTTTAACCTGTGGTACATCAATAGTCGGTAATTCGCAATACTGCAGAATTGCAAGTTACAATGACCGAACAGAGACTAACACAAGTTGAACGACCCGATTGTAAAAATTGGTGATTAGGAATATAAGTTAGAGACTTCAAGTGAGCCGGTCTGAATACACGGTTACATATAAGTTGTCACGAACCGCCTTGTCTCGTTGTATGGATTTTAGTAAATCTAAATGTAAAGTTCCTCGTTGTTCCTCTTTAACCCTACGGTCGTATTGAACATATAATCCAACATCACAACGTGTGAAATAGGTGAGTAGGCCACCTGTTGAACGACAACCGTGGCAGTAAAGAATCTTCGAAAGTTTTACAATAACAGTATTATCAGGCATAGTAAGCGAAAGCTTACCGCCAATCCAGAGGCGTCAGTTCTCACCGATAACGAGCTCGTCGACCTCTGGATATCCTGCACGGTTAGCATCTCCGCCTCTTGCAGCCACTCGTCGACGTTGACGCCGCCGGCCCGCAAACACTCTATCCTCGCCTCCGCTTTCATCTTCGATGTTTCCGCTTTGCGAATCTGTTGCTTCATATCCTCGATCTTGGTTTCCAAATCAGGACCGTTCTGATCTTGAGGATCGACCTGCAAAAAATCAAAATTGAAAAACTAATTTATTTAAAACCGAATCGATAACGAGAAAATGAAGCCTTGAAGCATTATCGAAACGCATTCAAATGATGCACGAGGCAGACGCTAAAGCAGGTTACTTTCAGCTATCCGTATAGATCAGCAAATTTTGATCAGAGTAATATTCAAATCGAAAGATATTTTGTATAAGAAATGAGGGTTTCTCAGGCGAAAGAAGATTAAAAACTATAGTTATAGCCAAATTAAGAATAATTTTGACAATTATTTACATTGATGTACAAAACGGATATAAAAATTCAGTTTCCTTAAAATACTAAATGTTTCAAATATTATTTTTATAGTCTGATCAGCCAGTTCAGTTTTGAGGATATGTTAATGGCTTATATTTATTCTTAATTTTTTATTGCTTCTACCAAATAATGAAATCATATCGTACTGAAAATAACCAATAAAAAGATCAGAAAGTATTAACTACCAAAAAATTTAGCTAATACAGTTCTGAATATGCCCAGCACCAATGTTTTCACTTTAGCTACTACAATTTTATTAAATGTCTGGTCGTTTTCTTCACTTACTCTCTGTCCAGAGTCTCTGAGAGCATTGTATATCTGCAACCTTTTCGCGCACTCCTTGATGGTGTTATTGTCCCGTGCGATCTTCGTCGCCCATCGCCACGCCTCTTTGCTTAGGGTTGCCGCGGCGTTATCATGTTCCGCCGTGATCGTCGAGATGGCGTCGTTATCGCAAGGCTCGAAGTCGTACTGTATGTGCTGCTTCAGTACTGGATAGTACAGATAGCAGCACTGCAGATTGTACTCTCTGGTCAGCTGTTTTGCCTGGTCCCTGATAATGGTGTAGGAGTTCTGCATGGCAGAGCAGGTGAGTAGCTCCGTGCGTCCCATGAGAGTTAAATATTCAGCGACCTGTAATGGTATTTAATTCTATTTATTTGTAAATTTTAACACAAATCGCGAAAAGAAAATAACTTGGAATTCGTTCAAGATTGTTTATTTTTCTTGAATGTAGATCATACTTTAGTGATCACCAACTACTCACTCTTATATCATTTGTAGTAGGGGAGCCCAAGCGAGGATTTTGGGATTTACTCAAGCGCGGCAGAATAACATATTGGGGGAAACCTTGCACCCTGTTGACTATCCCCACCCTACATAAACCCTTGATATGGAGGCGTTCGTCTAGGGCAGCCGAAAAACTCGAGCGCGTCAGATTAAGGCAAGGTGAGTTAATTATATGCAGAAGAGTATGCATTTCACTAATCTGGTGATTTGCACGTGTCATAAGGAAATAGGAGACTCACAAAGTTAGAAAAAGAAAACGTCATCGTAACATTCTCGAGCACGGTTGAATTTTTATTTTTATTTTGAAGGTAATGTCAAGATTTTTTTTGCGTGTTTGAATATCGGCGATGAGTTTTGGTCTCGTACGGTCACCCCCACCATGCAAACTGGCAGATTAACTTACCTTCGTTATCAGAGACGATGTGGGGTGTATAAACTATTAATATCTGACGCGCTCGAGTATTTCTATATAACGATTTTTTTTTACATTTTTGAAAATCTGCATACGTTTTCCCCCCCAGTGAAATGGCATACATCATATAACCTTTTTCTGGTTTTATCATCTAATCTTCACAATCCAAAAGATCTCCACGACGCTCGAGTAAATCCCCATTTAGCATCTCGGGCTTCCCTACTATTGCATTTGCGATAAATTTATGTTCATAAGAGCCCATCTGAATAAAATTCAAAATTCAACTCTGAAGCACATCATTGCCCCACTCAGGTATCCACCATAGTTGACTGTGGACTGATCGAAATGTTACTTATTGTAACTAGAGATGTCTACTTCATTCTTGTGGGGAGTTTTACAATAAATGACGTAGCAGGATCAAAAGCTTATTCAGGGATACTTCAAGAGTGAGATCGGAAAACTATAACTTGTTATTTGATTTGATTCATTTAATTTTATGAAATGCCTTATCATCGAAAAAAAAACGAGGTGCTTTCAGACATCTTTGAACGAATTTCATTTCGCTATATATTAAAGATCAAATAGTATATATAAAAACCATTAGATGTTCCTCTTTTTTTCATTACAGCTCACTCATTTTACGTGCAAAAGACTTTTAACAGTGCTCATTTTAAAGCTTATTTTATTGTTATTATTATTATTATTCATTAGCATGCATAAAATTTATTCGCTCTCCGCTAGATGGCATTGAATACATCGATTAAATTTCAGACAAAATAAAAAACGGCTTTGATCTTCAATATTTCGCCTAATATTGCACTTAAAACACTCTATAAAAAACCAGTTTGTTCATTTTTTTACCTGCATCTATTTTGTTCATTATAATATTATCGTTAAAATGCATATTTTTGGAGATGTTTGCAAAATACCGTTGAAAATCGTAGGAAAATTCCGAATTTTCAATTGCCAATAACTTGAAAACTATTGGGTTTCTGAAAAAACTTTATGAAACATTTCTTACTTAAAATTAGGTCGTCTATCGATATCCGAGGTTATTTTTTAACCTTGGCAACCACCCCCGGGGTGAAAACGGAGTTCAGGTCGATATCACTTTTGAAGTTAAGGATAAGATAAGCCTAATTCCAAAATTTTATATAAATCGGTTTATATTAAAAAATTTCTGAGCTGAAAAGCTTCAATGAATGCACTAATAATCCCATACAATATTCGTAGATAGATGAACATAAATCGGGAAGTTAATATACAGATTATAGACTATAGGATATGTAATTTCGGATACGTTTTTTTACATTAACCCAGCCAGTATTCCATATTTCACTAGAACAAAACCTCGAGTTCCACACAGAAATGATTAAAGGTCCCTTTGAGAATTAATTGTTGCCACTACCATTATACCTAGCCGCAATGATTCCAAATTATTAACCATGTATTTGATATTTTAATGCCGGAAGTTCAAAACGAAGTTATATGGAACACGTAAAAGCAATATTCCATTTTAATTTCAAAAGTTCAGAAAATGATCTTCAATCAGTTCAAGCCAAGAGCAGATGGAAAATAAAAATAGATTTATATAAATATAAATATATATATATATATATATATATATATATATATATATATATATATATATATATAGATATATATATATATATATATATAACTAATATTGAAGTTTCGCTTATCACTTGGTGAAACATGATTAAATACTGATATTTAAAATAAAAACACTTGGCTTTAAGTTTCACAAATATATTGAATAAAAATTAACAATTACATTAGTCAACTAGTTTCGGGTTATGGGCCCATTATCAAGACTGAACAGAAAAATACTTAACAAGCTTATTTATAATATTGATTGTAGTAGAGGGGAAATTTGGTATTCAACTTGTTCATTTACGATGGGGTAATAGTAGTGCCATTAAGAGGAATTACCCCATCGTAAATGAACAAGTTGAATACCAAATTTCCCCTCTAGTACAATCAATATTATAAATAAGCTTGTTAAGTATTTTTCTGTTCAGTCTTGATAATGGGCCCATAACCCGAAACTAGTTGACTAGTGTAATTGTTAATTTTTATTCAATATATTTGTGAAACTTAAAGCCAAGTGTTTTTATTTTAAATATCAGTATATATATATATATATATATATATATATATATATATATATATATATATATATATATATATATATATATATCTATATCTAATATATAAAATTCTCGTGTCACGGTGTTAGAAGTTAAACTCCTCCGAAATAGCTTGACTGATTCTCATGAAATTATGTGTGCATATCGGGTATATCTGAGAATCGGCCAACATCTGTTTTCCATCCCCCTAAATGTTAAGGGTGGTGGTATACCCTTTAATTTTTAGTTTTATTTTTCAAAAAAAATTTTCTGTTCTATTTTTATTATGATACAGCATTCAAAAATACATACAACCCTAAATTTTCACCCCTCTACGATCAACCCCTATTTTTTATTTGTTAAACTCCTCCGAAATGGCTCGACCGATTGTCATGAAATTTTGTGTGCATATCGGTTAGGTCTGAGAATCGGACGAAATCTATTTTTCATCCCCCTAAATGTTGAGGGTGGATCCACTCCTCAATCTTTATTTGTCATTTTTCAGACAAAATTTTCTGTTCTATTTTCTTTTATGATATGATATATTTGCATTCAAAAATACATACAACAACAAATTTTCACTTCTCAACGGTAAACCCCTATTTTCATTTGTTAATTATAAACTTTGATTTTTTTAGCAAGATTTTTATTTTTATTTTGTCATGATTCAGAATAAAAAATTCATATTACCTACTCTCAATTTTTTACCCTCGCGATTTCTTTTTTTTTTAAATTTTATCCATAGATCCACAATAGGGTTGAAAGATGGCAATAGAAAATAACAATAGTCGGTCTGAGAATAAGTCGTAATATATTTTTCATACCCCTAAGTGATTAGGGTGATCCACCCCAAACATTTTTAAGGATTTTTTGGACAAATTTTTTTTTTAAATTTTTTTATGATTTTGCATTAAAAAATACATACAACATAGATAAAAATAATGTATATGGCAGAACAACGTTTGCTGGGTCAGATAGATTGATAGATATGTAGATGGATATATAGATAGTTAGATAGAGATACATCGACAGATAGATGAATAGATAGAAAGAGGGATAGATACAAATATTGATATGGCAGAACAACGTTTGCCGGGTCAGCTAGTATATATATATATATATATATATATATATATATATATATATATATATATATATATATATATATATATATATATATATATATACAGTGCAACCTCGATATTACGAATCGGTAGGGAACAAGTAAATATTCGTTATATCAAGTAATTCGTTAAACTGAGCTTTGTTATGTTGAGGTTAGGTTGGTCTAAAATTTGTTATAAAAAGTTAAAAAATAGTTTTATTCACCTCAACATTAGTTACTCATGTTTTTATATCGAACAACTTCTGTTAATAAATGATAACACATTTTTATCGAATACTGTATTCATTTTCTATTTAAAAACAATTAGGTAGGTAATATAAAATGTCAATAATAAAGTAGGTATCTAGGTGGGCTGGGCACATATATTATGTAGGTAATTCGATGTTAATTTCAAAGATTAGCACAACAAAACTCACGAATTAATCTTCTACATTTACAGGCAAACCACTTTGTTCTGAAAACTTATCTTTATATTTTAAAATTGTAGCCAATGTACTTTCGGGAATCCCGAACTTGTCAGCTATGGCTAATTTTTTCGTCGTAGGATTTTCCTCAATATCATGAATGATGTTTCGCCTTTCTGCGACTGATAAGGGACACCTTTTACGTTTCTGGGCCATTGCAACTTGAATCTTTTACATTAGTGACGAGCAGTAGTGTTTACATAACTTTCCATCAAACACCAATGATTGGAGGCCTCGGTAGACCAGCGGTAAGGTGAACCGCCTTGTACCGTTTGTAAACCGAGGATTGTGGGTTCGAGTCCCACCTTGCTCTTGGGTGTTGTGTATGTTCGGAATTTAGTGGTTATATATGATTAAAAATTGTTGGGTAATGTACATAGTTTACAATTCCATTGACCGTTCGAAACCGGCGTTAAACTGTAGGTCCCTCGAGTTAAAAAAAAAAACAATGATTGTTTTACGAAAAAAACGTGTCGAAACCTGTCGCGACATGAATCACATGCAATGGGATTAAGGGTCATATATTGGTGGGAACGTTATATAAAGGTTTTGGGTTGACAAAATTCGTTAATTAGCGGTATTTTCTTTTTTTTTTGATAGTTGAAAATTCGTTATAAAGAGCAAACAATGTTCGCAATGTGAAGGTATTTTTTACATTGACTCTTATGGATAATTCAAGGGGATTACGAAGAATTCGTTAAATCGAGGAAGTCGTTATATTGACGTACGTTATATTAAGGTTGCACTATATATATATATATATATATATATATATATATATATATATATATATATATATATATATATATATATATATATATATATATATATATATATATATATATATATATATATATATATATATATATATATATATATATATATATATATATATATATATATATATATATATATATCTATATATCTATATATATATATATATATATATATATATTCATCTTTAATATAGTATTGCTCATCATGAGTACCAATATATATTTTTCATCAAGCTCACCTTTTCGTAGACGCCGCTCTCCATCGCAGCCATACACTGCTGCAGGTCTATGACGAAATATCTCGTTTGATGAGCATTGGCTGCAGCGAGACAAAGCAAATAATCGTTCCTCGCGCCAGCTGATTTTTCCTCTAGCTGCTCGCGTTTCGACGAAAATTTGACGCTATTCTTCTGGAGCGACGTAATGGACTGGAAAAAGGAACCCTTCTTTTTCTTTAATCTGAAAAGAAAATGAAAGTCACGTATATTAAACTCTACGTTTTCAAAGCTTAGTTAGAATTCACAATCCGATTCTCAACTCTGATTCAATGATCTTGAAGTATTTTTAACTGAAATTTATACTTAAGATAAGTATAATGTATTCCATATATGTCGTGTATATATATATATATATATATATATATATATATATATATATATATATATGTGTGTGTGTGTGTATTTGTATATGTACACATACATATTTGTTTGTCCCGAAATTCTTGACTTTCTCAAAACTTTTGAAAGATCAAAATTAAATTGATATTTATGAATTTTGGAAAAGTTGTGCAGCCTTTTGCATTAAACAAATCAAGCACTATAAAATAAAGTGACTATCTTCCTTCTATTCGACCTCAAGAGTACTTGCTGTAGGTATTCATTACTGGTTTTCATATTAAATCGCACTGAAGTGCGCTTTAATATGAAAAAATCGATTGTTAGGTAATGAACTGTTCTCTTTATAAATCGTTTACCTTATTGAATCTCTCGAACAAATTGACTTTTCTCTGATTTCGGATATTTTATCTTCCATAGTCACGGAAGTGCCAATGCTTTTATATTATATAAGGTCCATTTGGCGAAGAGAAGATATATTGCATGGTGAAGGAGAATATAGAAAGTTGATTATAGCGCTTTACTAGACAATTTTTGGATGGAAACAGCTACAGATTTTACCCATCAAGAAAGTAGAATATATTTACAATTATTTTAGAAATTATCATAGATCGTATTTAATAAACATATTTCCAGATTGCAGATTCAAGAAATTTAAAAAAATAGATGCATGAGGAAATTCCAGTTGTACGTTTAGATCAGTGATTTTTCATGAGAGGAAATATTCGAATCGTACGATAATTCAAATACGAAATGAAGGTTTCTTAGATTTAATCAAGATGGCATGACTTTAGGTGATCGTAACACATATCAGGATTGTATGTAGGGCAACGTATAAGGAACCTCAAAGGCCATCTTCAATTCTCTTGGTTATGTTCTGACAAAATGTACCGCCTCTTCCTGAAAAGTAGGTTATTGTAACCTAGTGCCTAGCCAAAGAACCTGAAACGCCAAGCTTCAAGTCTGTAGGTTAGGTTCTGATAAAATGCACAGCCTCTTCCTGAAAAGTAGGTTATTGTAACATAGTGCCAACCCAAGCGACCTTCTGAGAAGAGCAATAATTTATGTCATCTAGAGGCCATGTCCAATCTAGCGCTACCAAAATCTCAATGATAAAGTGTCATAATCCTGGTGCATTCCGTCCAAGACAGAGAAAAATTGACTCTCTGAAAGACTCTTTAATCCCAAGGTGTAACCACCGAATATGGTACATCATTAGAAAAGTCTTATCAAGGCCTATACAATATTCCATTAATTTGGCTGTTCCTAGGAGCCACACGGGGCAGATTAGTGATTTTTGTGTTTCCTTCGAAAACTTCTCGCTAAAGCTAGAAGTTCAAAACATCCAAGTTTATTAAACTAAATTCACTGGATATTCTTTATCATTTTATCGAAAAATAATCTAGAATATTTGGCTCTAAACATATAAATTTAACGCACAATTTATTTCTACTTAATCGCTAATTATAATAATTTCTACAAAACATTTCCTCCTAATTTCATAAGTGCTTTGAACTTTTTGTTCATATTTTCTTCTGTTTCATATTTCTTCTCCATTTTCTGTATTTCGATCAGTTTTTAATCAATTGAATAAAAAGCATTATGTACTATAATTTCCTTGACAATTAGAACAATTGGACATTATCGGATCAACTAGTCCAGACGTCTAATACCTATTGCAGTCTGTACGTTGAGTTGCTCTCAGAACTTAACTATAGAAATTTGGATGAAATCAGTGAAAATTTCGATTTTTCCGAACTTTAAGGAAGAAAACGACGTAAAGGTCCATGAGCTGAAGTTTTTCAAGCCAGTTTTAGAATATGGGGAATATAATTATGCATAACATACTCCAAATCCGCATACTCGGTTTTCAGACGTCTTTTGTACCTCCAAAATCCCTCGAAAATGAACTAGAGTTCAAAATGTGTACTTATAGAATAGACCGAGAGATACTGGAAGGATTTGCGAAGTCATTTCTTACAGAATCGCGCTTTTAGTTTTGGGTTCATATACGTAATAAATTGAAGGAAAATGATGTTCTTACCGGTAGTGTGCGGGACGCAATGCAGAATAATTAGTTTAAATTGCTCGAAAATCCGGGGGTGTCAAACAATTCCTTTCACAAAATTTCTTCAATTTGTCGGAATTTTAACTAAAAAAAATCCGACGCTCGCTATATGCCATACCTTTCCGGTGGGTGTTCAGGCCCGCCATACTTTTTAAAAAAAATTTTTTTTACTTATTTCTTACATGCTGATATTTTTAAACAACTGTTCTGAAAAAATTCGAAAAACTATTTTTTTTTTAAATATCTATAAATCGAAGAAATTTTTTGAAAGGAATTGTTTGACACCTCCGGATTTCCGAGCAATTTCAATTAATTATTCTGCAATTGCGTCCCGCGCACCACTGGTTCCTTCAATTTATTACGTAAATGAATCCCCCTAAAAGCGCCATACTGTAAGCAATGATTTCACAAATTCTTCCCGTACCTCTCGGTCTATTAGATTGAATGGATTTAAAAAGAATGCCTTTTGATGCTATGAACTTTTTTTCTAACAGCCACCATTTTTATTTGAAAATTCATTATTTTTCTTGATTTTTGAGAATTTTTTTAACTCTACAGCTCCTGCAGATTGAGAAAGAAGGTTCCTTTTATTGAATAGATTGAGTTAATTTTGTCCATTATGAGCTATATATATATATATATATATATATATATATATATATATATATATATATATATATATATATATATATATATATATATATATATATATATATATATATATATATATATATAATTATGCATATATAAATTTTCTACGTCGAAGAAATATTCTGAGGTTGTAAAATGACTGAAGTTTATTCAGCAGTAATAACGTGGTACGTGGACATAATAAAATGTAATGAAAAAAATGATATTATATATCGAATAAATTATATGAATTTTTTGCGCATTTCCCACATCACCTTCATCCTCAGAAGAATAGGATAAATCATTCTAAACTGCAAAAACAAATCTTGGAGGGGCTGAAAGCGCAAAACTTGAATACCTGCAAAAACGCATTCAATTACTACATAGAAATTGCGGAGGTAAAAGAAAACATTTGACACACTCAAACAACACCGTATTTACTTTCAGTTTAATTTTCTGCGTTATAAAAGAATATTGAGTGGCTGTAGAGATGCATACAGCTGGAAAATACTCGAAAAAGTATGGAATTTCACCATAAAAATTGCATAAGGCATCAATTGAAACCAATGAGCACTTTCCGTATATCAACCCAATTCACGTAACATAGGTATTTCAAGCCTCTGACAAACAGCAGAATTTCTGGAGGTGCGCAAAACCTCAAAACGTCCAACACAGATTCAAAAACCACTCCCGCACGCCACTGTTGACTTTCGTTATATTCGATATATACGACTAATAGAACAGGGTAGAAGCCTTTAAAAATGATAAAAAGTGAAAAAAAAATAATAGTAGGACGAAACTTATTGGAAAAGGAGGAGAATATAATGAAAATGAAAGAAAAAATAAATTACGGGCAATCTGAGGTCGGGGAAGGGGGTGAGTTTTTGAGAGTAAAAACGATTTATCTCGATTTCCGGCAAAACTACAACTCCTAAGGAAAAAAGTCGAAAAGCAAAGTTGTAGGTAATAAAAATATCTACAACTTTTGTATTCATATTTTTTCCACATAACCTCAAATTTTATGTTAAAAATTCAAAAAACCAGGTTTTCGGTTTTTTATTTCTATCTTTCACAGAAAATAAAATTTTTTAACGAAATTTTGTGAGAACTTGCCCTTTTATGCCTCAAATAAACTGTAATTTATTTGATTTGAAATATTTTTTTTTTTCATCTTATTTTGACTCAACATCGAAAAAGCACCCTTATTTTCAATCGAAAATTCTCCTGTCAAAATATCAGCTTTTTCAAAAATTTGGTGTTCTTTATGTTCGCTAAAATCTCTACTTTTCGATGGTGTATACATTACTATAGTAAATGTTCTCAGAAAATCGAAAAAAATTCAAAGTCGAAATTTTAATTTGGCAGAAAAATGAAACGGTGGAAGAGATCATGAATAAATATTTGCGCTGTGTACGAAAACATTACGCAGCAAGCAGCTATATTATTTGTGATGGGTACCTCGAAATTAAAAAATCAATTACTGTCACAACAGTACCAGCATCAGTTAAGCTATCTAAAAGAGGATAAAGTAGTCGTTGAAAAACCTCAGACAATATTTCAGAGTTCGATTATCAAAACCATACAAAAATACCATTTTTGCAAGAAAAATTTTTATCTAACGAGAAAAACAGGGACAAAATAACAAAAACGTTAATGGAAAGATTACAGTCACAAGAATTTTCCTGTAAACAAGTAGAAGAAGATGCTGATGCTTACATAATTTTGATAATCGAACTCTGGAATATTATCTGAGGTTTTTCTACGACTACGTACTCCTCTTTTATTTGAATTAACTGCTGGTAGTGTTGTGACAGTAACTGATTTTTTAATTTCGAGTTACCCATCACAAATAATATAGCTGCTTGCTGCGTAATGTTTTCCTGCATAGCGCAAATATTTATTCGTGATCTCTTCCACTTTTTCATTTTTCTGCCAAATTAAAATTTCGAATTCGAGTTTTTTTCGATTTTTTGCATTTTCTGAGAATATTTACTATAGTAATGTATACACCATCGGAAAGAAGAGATTTCAAAGAACATAAAACACACCAAATTTTCGAACGAAGCTGATATTTTGACAGGAGAATTTTCGATTGAAAATTAGGGTGCTTTTTCGATGTTGAGTCAAAATAAGGTGGAAAAATGAATATTTCAAATCAAATTAATTTCAGTGTATTTGGGACATAAAAAGGTAAGTTTTCACCAAATTTCGTTAAAAAAATTTTTTTTCTGTAGAAGATGAAAATAAAAAACCAAAAACTTGGTTTTTTGGATTTTTCACATAAATAGTGAGGTTATGTGAAAAAAGTCTGAACACAGAAGTTGTAGATCTTTTCATTACCTACAACTTTGCCATTTGACTTTTTTCCATAGGAATTATAGTTTTGCCGGAAATCGAGATAAACCGTTTTTTACCCTTGAAAACTCACCCCCATCCCTTTCCCGAACTCACACCGCCCGTAAATTATTTTTCCTTTCATTTTTATTATATTCTCCTCCTTTTCTAATGGGTTTCAACCAACTATTATTTTTTTTTTGGTTCCAAAAATTATCGACCCTGTTCTATAAAAGGTAGTAATTCAGTTCGGTGGAATAGAAACTTTTGAGCCTGTTAAAAATTCAACTTTTTCACATTTTGCGGAATTATTTTTTACCCCTATTCAGACTAACAAGTTGAATGTCGAAAGCTTAATATCATATTTAATTTTGCAGCAGCTGGCTCACTATTCATTCGAACAAATTGAATGAATCCGACCTCTGGAAAATTAATAAAAAGCTGAGATGCAGCATTTCCCCAGCAGAAGAATTAATTGCATAATTTGGTCACACACGCGCTCACTAGGTCAAAAATTCTAGCACGATTTTATATTACTTTAAATGAGCCGTTTTATGAAACAGCCGACGGGTGATCGTGTCAATGGAAAAAAACTAGGTACGAATAAAATACTGGTGGATTAAATATCTACATTTCGTTTTAAAGAAGTTGTTATTACGTTTTTACGGCTACGAAGTGAAAATAATTCTCAGATGACGTTCATGGAAGGTCCAATTTGTTTCTACTGTTTATTTGAATATAATTATATATACAACAATCAAATCATGAAAAACATACTTATCGACTATAGTCAATCATACATTACAAAAAGGAAAATTCGTCAATAACATAAAAAAAAACAACTTTCCAAGGCAGATAGTTATATGTAGGTATTCCTCAACGCGAAATCTAGATATGTTTCAGTAAAAAACACTATCTAAGCTGCATTAGAAAGGCAGGTTTCCATAACGTATCCAGTTGAAAAAATCTATTTATTCAATCGAGATTTTTTATCCAAATTCAAATAATTTTTCATTTATTTAGATTACCAACTTTCAAGCCTATTTCTCTAAAATTGCGCTATATATTATATATATATATATATATATATATATATATATATATATATATATATATATATATATATATATATATATATACATATATATATATATATATATATATATATATATATATATATATATGTATATATATATATATATGAAGAAAGATATATGAAATTTAGCTTGGTATTAGAATCATAAAAAAAACATGAAATGAAAAACTATCTTGGTCCTACGTACAACTTTGCTAATCGCACCCTTTTTAATGAGCAGATTTTCAAAATAATGCTAAAAATTACATATATATATATATATATATATATATATATATATATATATATATATATATATATATATTAAAAATCTTGTTATCGACCGTACTTTAATTTATATATATATTAGTATATCAGGTAAGCGGTCTGTCGGGAAAATGAAACTCTTATTGCAACACGAGTCGTGTTGCATCCGTTGAATGTTGTGTTTATATTTTAATTTTACCAAAACTCTAGACCTTATTACTCCTGATGAAGTCACAAATAGTGACGAAATATTGAGTTGATGAGAAAATAAGAGTTTCATTTTCCCGACAGACCGCTTACCTGATATCCTAATATATATAAATATATATATATATATATAAATAGGTATATATATATATATATATATATATATATATATATATATATATATATATATATATATATATATATATATATATATATATATATATATATATATATATATATATATATATATATATTTATATATATATATATATATATATATATATGTATATGTATATAGTCGGGGAGCCCAAGCGGAGATTTTGGGATTTACTCAACCACGGCAGAATAACATATTGGGGGAAACCTTGCACCCTGTTAAGCAAGGGCGCACCCAGGATTGAGTTTCGGGGGGGCTGAATCAGAATTTACCTCCTTAAATTTAAATAGAAAACGCACATCCCGTATCCAGTAATTCATAATAGGTCTTATGGTTGACCGATAGTGACCAGTGGGCTCATTTTATAGTAGTAGATGAGCTCATTCTACAATTATTATCTTAGTAATCTCAATTCTTTTGTTACTACAATAAATCTCAGGGGGAGCTGCAGTGGCTCCCCCTCTGGGTGCGCCACTGCTGTTAAGTATCCCCACCATACATGAACCCTTGATATGGGGGCGTTCGTCTAAGGGCATCCGATCAGATTAGTAAAAAAAAATCGATCGTTCGAAAAACACGAGCGCGTCAGATTAAGACAAGGTGAGTTGATTACATGAAGAAGAGTATGCATCTCACTAATCTGACAATTTGCACGTGGCATAAGGAAATAGGAGACTCACAAAGTTGCAAAATGTAAACGTCACTTTGACATTCTCAAGCACGGTTAAATTTTTATTTTTATTTTGAAGAAAATGTTACGATTTTTTTTTTCGAATATCGGCGATGAGTTTTGGTCTCGTACGGCCACCCCCACCATGCAAACCGGCAGATTTGCCTTCGTTATCAGAGACATGTGCGGTTGTATAAACTATTAATACCTGTAGCGCTCGAGTATTTCTATATAACGATTTTTTTTACATTTTTCAAAATCTGCACAAGTTTCCTCTCCCCCCAATGAAATGGCATACATCATATAAACTTTTTTCATTTTAGCATCTACTCTTGACAATCCAAAAGGTCCCCAACGACGCTCGAGTAAATTCCCATCTCAGCAAATTAGCATCTTGGGCTCCCCTACTAATATAATCATATATATATATATATATATATATATATATATATATATATATATATATATATATATATATATATATATATATATACATATATATATATACATATATATATATATATATATATATATACATATATATATATATATACATATATATATATATATATATATATTTATATATATTATATACAAATATATAATATATATATATATATATATATATATATATATATATATATATATATATATATATATATATATATATATATATATATATATATGCACTAATGACGCAATGTTTTCAGTTCTAAATGAAGTATATACATCACTCAATGACAAACTGTTCACAACTTCAGTTTTTTGTGACTTCGCAAAGGCCTTTGATTGTGTTAACCATGCAATTTTAGTACGAAAACTTCAGTTTTATGGCATACGTGGGTCTCCTTTAGAATGGTTTAAATCTTACCTAACTAACAGGCAACAAATAGTACGAGCAAATGGTAAGAATTCAATAAATCTACCAATAGACAGTGGGGTACCTCAGGGCTCGGTTTTAGGACCAATTCTCTTTCTTCTTTTCATCAACGATATTGTGGACTTGAAAATAAGTGGTAGAATTACTTTGTTTGCTGATGACACCAGTGTAACTTGGAGTAACTCTGATATACAAGCCTTACAGTCAATTATAAGTAATGATTTGATGGCTATTAAGGCCTGGTCTGATTCAAATGGACTTTGTTTCAACACAGATAAAACTGTAGTAATGTCTTACAGAGGAACCCTACAACCTGTTACCCTAAACAATAAAACAATTCAAACAGTGAACTCAGCGAAGTTTTTAGGTCTTTATATTGATGAGTCGCTCAAATGGTCTACTCATATAGACATATTAACAAAAAAATTATCTTCTGCATGTTTCGCCATTAAAACGGTTTCTAGAGAGCATTCAATTTCTGCTGCGTTGTCGACATACTTTTCTTTATTCGAATCACACCTTCGTTATGGTTTGCCATATTGGGGTTCATGCAGCCTCTCCCACTTTGAGTCTGTTTTCAGATTGCAAAAGAGAGCAGTTCGTTATATGTTTGATCTGATCAAAAGGACACATTGCGAATTCTACTTTAAAAAATTCAAAATTCTAACTCTTCCTTCACTATTCATATTCGAATCCGTCTGTTTGGTTCGCAAACACATTCATAACTTTTCAGAAAGACCAAATCATAGATATCCCACAAGAAATTCAGATACCGATATTTATTTAATAACGCCCACCTCCGTCTTAACAAAAAACTCCTTTACCTACAATGCCGGAAAGTTATACAATCATCTACCATTGGAGCTAAAATCCTTGAGTACGTACAAAAAGTTCCGAAGTTCAACTGAGGCTTTTCTTTTGGAGAGACCATTTTACTCAGTGGCAGAATTTTATTCTGTAACTGAATTTCACAATGTAACATAGACCCTTGAGATTCACATTTAGTAGCAACATATATTAATGTTTTGTTTTTTTTTGTAATATACAAAATTTTATATCTGTATAATAAGTTTAGTTGACAAATATGTTGATTCTTAACATATGTTTATACATAATCGACTGATAAATGTTTTTCTATTTTGTTCTTCTATTTAATAGATTCTTGTTTTGTTCAACGATTGAAAGTGTGTTTTGTTTAATTAGTTATCATTGTTAAATTTTATTTTCAATTTTTTATAGGTATGTGCTTTGTCGACAAAATTTTGTAATTTTATAAGACAATAAAGCTGTTTCTCTCTCTCTCTCTATATACATATACATATACATATACATATACATATACATATACATATACATATACATATACATATACATATACATATACATATACATATATATATTGGACTGCAGGGCAGGTTCGAGAGGTTTCCTTGAGCTTTAATTAGTTTCAACCTTTTGTATCCAAATTTGAACATATAATCTAAGTTCAAATATTGGGCCTTAGTTTCGAACCATATAATATTCAATTATTAACTAAGCTTGTTCTAAGTTTTCTTTACAAACCTCAAAATTGACTAAATTATTCAAGAAAAGGTGAGCTAATAAACGCCGAAGATGTGAATCAACAAATTAAAGTCTCGACAATACTTTCATTCGTAACTGTATTCTCCCTTTGATTCAAAAAGTATTTCCAAAAATATGAAACAGTCCAACTTTTTACTTAATATGAATTCTTTCGGAAGAAATCTCCTCCATCAAGTCGAACAGATCATAATCCAACACACGACAGTATTTTCACGTCCAAATTTTAAATTATAGGCGTAAGCGCTTTCGAGGGTGAAAGAAAATGAAAATGTTACTTGATTAATTGAAAATCAAATCGACCTACTTTTCCTCGATATCTCTTGCCTTGTCTCTCACATCGTGTGCACTGTGTTCCTCATCGAAGTACAGCTTTTTCGTTTTGTCAATATCTTGCACGCAGATTTGCAGCTCTTTTTGAACGTTCGCCAGATGGTCGGTACACTGAAATTAAAAAAAAAAATAGAATAGAATAGAATAGAATATATTTCCCTTCAAAAGTTATAAGGTAAGTCAACATGAAAATTAAAGAATAAATTAATACATAAATGTGTAAAAGACTAACATAAGATGTTTAGACAAACTTGGCAACTGCGCAAAAGAGTATTGCTTCAAAGTTCACAATTTAAAAATTCATCGGTGTTATAGAATGCCCCTGCAACCAGCATTTTCTTCAAATTCTTCTGGAAATACTTTTCCGGCATATTTTCGAAAGAGTCTGAGAGCTTATTATAAAACTTTATGCCTAGGTACATGAAGCTGCTTTGTGTGGCCCTCAGTCTACACTGTGGTAAACACAAATCTTCACAACCGCGTGTGTTGTACCGGTGGGCATCATTTTGTTTTCTTAAATTGTTTTTTTGACGATGGACCCATGAGAGGGAGGCAAGTATAAAGCACGAAGGCACGGTAAGTATTCCATATTTTTTGAAATAATCTCTGCAGCTGGTCCTCTGGGAGATCCCAGCTATTGCCCTAATGCATTTTTTTTGTTTCAGAAGCACTTCATCAGCATGGCAGGATGCTCCCCACAAAATTATACCATAGGTGGTAATAGTGTGGAAATGTGCATGGTAAGTGATTAGTGCTTCTTTTTCTCATATGGTCTGTTTAATTCTGCGTACTGTGAATATAGCCGAGGATAGCCTTTTACAGATTTTAACGACGTGATGTCTCCACGAAAGAGAGCTGTCTAGTAATATACCCAGTAATGGGATGGATTCTACCTCAGAGGGCTTAGTTGAAACGATTAAGTTTTGCGTTTTTCCATTATTCATAATCATGACATTGGCTCGAAACCACTCCTGTGCTTCTTTCGACGTTCTCTCTGACAACTCAAGAAGGTTTCCTCTGTTGCTAGCTTTGTTTAGAAGAGTGGTGTCGTCGGCAAAAATGATGACATCTTGTGCAGTTAAGTTTTCAGCTAGATCGTTAATGAATAAAATGAAGAGAATTGGCCCCAATATGGAGCCTTGGGGTACTCCCAGGTTTATTCGCATTTCTTTTGATTTTTGATGTTTCCACATGTTAGTTGCCGAAAACTTGAGAACCCATGAAAAAATTTACTATGTTATAAACTGTCTAAGAAATACAGTTACAACATAGATGACTGCTGTTTCTCACCTACTTTCTTTATCAGTCGATGTTCATCTAATATTGTATTGAAAGATCATCCGACATTAAAGTTAGAATCGAAACTGCAGTCACGTATTTCATAAAACCATTTATATGTATATATATATATTATATTTCTTCTTTCCTAAATTATATACTATGAAGAGACTCATAAGATAAGAACCAAACTTATAAACAAATCGAAAACTGAAATGGTAGAAAACGTACCTTCCTTGCCATTTGCATTTTATGAGCTTTTAGAAATTTCGAGTCCTCTGCTATTTGTGTTTGGAAAACTTCAACTGCCGCTAGCCGAGCCCTTGCTAATTTTTCGTTCTCTTCTAATACTGTTCTCCATACGTTCCACATGTTCCTGGGTAGAGAAAATAAAATGGAACTGAGAATGCTTTACACTACCAATATTTCGTTGAAATTGAATTAAAAGCTTGAACTGACCAAAAATGTCCATTCTCAATTCGGTAAGCATTCAGTTTATATGATAGTTATATATACCAAAATTTTCGTCGGGTCGATATTTTTTATGTTCAAGATTTCTACAATATTTCTATTTTTAGTCCCCGAAAATAATAGACTATTGCAACGTATCGGAAGTCAACAATCAGGAACGGGAGTCTTTTTTTATCCGTTTTAGACTTCCTGGGCCACGACTTTCCAATTTTTTTTGATATCTCATATATATATATATATATATATATATATATATATATATATATATATATATATATATATATATATATATATATATATATATATATATATATATATATATATATATATATATATGTATATATAGGACTATAGGAGCCCTAAAAACTATATATTGGGACAAAGTAAAATACATCAATTATACAGGTAGTTGACAGTTTTTCATTTTTTTCTGACGATCTTTTAATTTGATTACTGTGTATTCAATTAATTTCTAATAATTGTGGTCGATCTGCAATACAAAAAATAAAATACTCAATCTTCTATCACTAATTAAAAAAAAAGGTGCATTTTGTGTGGCAACTAAATAATGGGACATAGAACAAATTTTCATTTTTAAAATGGAGTAGCATTGCCCTAAGCTTTTATGATCGCTCGAATTCGGTTGGGTATTGGTTGGATTAAGGATCTGCACTGTTCGGGGGCAAATTCATTCCAAATCTGCTCTATTTTGGCTTTTAGTTGTGGTAATTTTCTATGTGGGTTGCCCCTAAATGATTGTTTCATTTTATGCCATTCTGTTTCTATGACATTAAGGACTGTTGGAAGATCAAGAAAGAACATTTACATGGTGGTCTCCAAGCCACCCCATCTTGTTAAAAAATATAGTTTTCACCAATATTCAACATCACGATACTTGTTAGAAGACTGTTTTCAAGGATTTGTTCATATTTCACGTCATTCACGGTACAATCAATGAATTCAAAGCATCCTGATCTTGATGTAGCCATAAAACCCCAAACCATCACGCCTTTAGGAAATTTTACCGTTCTTTTTAAGCAATCCTTGTAAAAAGCATCATTCTTTGTGCGAATCATGCGTTCGCGGTAATCACCAACGTATACGTAGAACTTTGATTCGTCGCTAAAAATTACTCGGGACCAATCTTTCACCGACCAAGACAATTTAGATTTTGCCCATGTGTGCCTGGCTTTTCCTTTGCCTATAAGAATATAACATTTTTAAAAACACACTTTTAAATTGTTACCTGTGTATTCAACCTTATAAAACTTCAGTCGCATTTTGATTCCACTTGCGACAGCATTCCCTTGGCAAATTGAGTCCCGTTTCGTGATTCTACTCAGCCGTAACTTGCCTTAAAGGATTTCTTCGGCCTTTTTTGCATAATTTTATCAAGACTTTTTTATTCCTGTCGCAAACTATTTTTGGACGACCAGGACTTTTACCTTTTTTATCCAAGATATTTTCATTTTCTCCATAATGTTTAATTATATACCACACTGTAGTTTTAGGGATATTATGCCCAGCCGTTTCTTCTTGTTTTATTGCGACAATAACTTTTAATTACTAAATTCTCGAATTTTTGAACTTTTGTTAATACCACGCACCATTTTGTTCAATGATTACGGTGATTCACTCAATACGATAACAATAAACTGACATTACTTGCTTGTTTCATGTTTGACATTTACTTTATACTGTCCCATTATTTTGTTGTCACACCAAAATATACATTTTTCTTGTTAATTAGTGATGATAGAGAATAAGTATTTTATTTTTTGTGTTGCTGATTGACCACATTTATCGGTAATCAACTGAATACATAGTAATGAAATGAAAAAATAACTGTCAATTACCTAATTGAGGTATTTTACTTTGTCCCAATATATAGTTGTTAGGGCTCGTAGGTATATATATATATATATATATATATATATATATATATATATATATATATATATATATAGGGTGTTCTAATTGCCATGGGCCACTATTGGGATTTCTGTAATTATAAGAACTACAAAGTTGGTCAAATTAGACAAAATATGCAGTTTTTGGAGAACATTGAAAATCTAGTTTCATATTTGAAAAAAAATATTCTATCTCGAGCTACGTGGGTTTTTCGAAAAATTGCCCAAAACTATTTGATGGAATAACTCAAAAAGTATAATTTTTGCAGAAAATTAGTTGGGGAAAAAATTTATGCATTTCAGACGTTCTTCAATTTGGTATTTTTTGAGGAAATTTGGTTCGTCTAGTTTTCGAGATATTACCATGAAATTACTTTTTTTTAATACGGACCTGTATTTTTTATTCCATTTCTTAAAAAACTTTTTTTTCTGATTTTAACGATGTATCACATGTTCATATTCATTTGCCTTTTAATGATAAAAAGACAAAATTTAAGTTGTACAGTACAACCTCGATAGCAAGAGTCTCAAGGGGATTTGGAAAACAGTCTTGTTATCGAGGGACTCTCCTAGTCAAGGTTCTTGCTATCAAGGCTGTGTAGCCTAAAAGTCGTGCTATTAAGGTCAGAATTATAATACTGTAAATGAAAATTCACAACTGTTAACTGCTTTGACAGCGTGAGCGACTAATCAACAGCAATTGTGCAACAGACGATTTTCATGTTAAGACCTGTGAATCATTGGCCGAAAGCCGGAACGGCTGATGTCGTGCTATAAAGGTTCAGCTTCACAAACAACGTCTTATAGAGGTTAATGTCGTGCTATAAAGGTTCAGTTCCACAAACAACGTGTTATAGAGGTTAAGAGCATTCATCTGAACTGGGGATAAATACGTGCTATTGAGGTTTTAAAATAAAATCAATCGTACAATAGAGGTTATTTTAACATAGAGTGTTATATATGACAGTTTCAAGGGGATTAGAAAAATGCACGTCTTATCGAGGAAGTCTTGCTATTGAGGGTCGTGTTAGCGAGTGGCTACTGTATTGTGTTTAAAAAAAAAAGAGAACATCAGAGGTGGCTTAGACTACCAATAAAACAATTGCTTATTTTAATAACGTAAACAGACTGTTGCAGCGTGTAATGACAGAAACTGTTTATTATGTTTTTAAACATTCAAACTTTTTAGCATTTAATTAAATTCAAGTTATGTAATATCCTTAAAGCTTCCTTATTATTTAAAATTACCTTTTCCAAAATTCAAAGTGGATGATACAAACCTAATGCATTCATTTCATCTTCCCCATTCTCTTCCGTAACAATTGTTCCCCGTTCTGAAGGATCATTAAATGATCCATATTGTAGCAGAATTATTCGATTCGGTAAGCGCATTTCGGAGTACAAATTTTGATACATTTGAAGGGCTCTTTCGGCAGTTCGAAATGCTTTTGCATAACACAAAAATAAATCTAATTTTTCCCATCAGAAACCGCTACCATGTTGGTTTAAACTTACTCTGACAATACAGATTACGGATCATAGGCTTTTATAAGCAATTGTTTATCTTTGCTCTATGATTAAACCTATGATAAAAAGAAAAAAGTTAAACACTAGTTTTTTACCATTCAAATACAAAGGAATATGGGCATGTGGTACATCGTTGAAATCAGAAAAAAAAATTATTTTAAAATTTGGAATGAAAAATGCAGGTCCGTATTTAAAAAACAAAGTTGAATGTGATATCTCGAAAACTAGACAAACCAAATTTCCTTGAAAAATACCAACTTGAAGAACGTCTGAAATGCAAAAATTTTTTTCCTCTCAAATTTTCTGTAAAAAATATACTTTTTGAAATATTCGATCAAATTGTCTTGAGCAATTTTTCGAAAAACCTCCGTAGCTCAAGATAGAAATATTTTTCAAAATCTGAAACCTGATTATCGAATATATAGATATATATACAGGGTCACTCACGGTGGATGGTAGGTTAGACGTTTACGGAGAACGGGACATGAGATTATTCTGAAAATTTGGTTTCATGGGTAATTTATTTTGTACATTACATAAAGTGAACAAGGAAAATTCTTCAATAATTTTAAAAAATTATCAAACAACTTTCCAAGGAAGCTGGTTATACGTATTCAGCAACGCAAAATCTGCATTCACAATCGAACGGTGAATTATAGAAATTGTCAAGTCACCCCGACTCAAAATCTGCATACAGCTGTTTCGATCTTATTAGATCTCATCAGTGCAGCTTATTTGACTCGGAGTGAATTAACAAATTTCTAATTATTCCCCAATACAAATCGTGGTCAGTAACAATGGATAAATAACAATCCAGAGCGCCATCCCACCAAAGGTATTGGGAAACAACAATTCACCGCTTAGACTGAAAATGCAGAAATTCGTCGCCCAAACACGTACCTCCTGATATGAAGATATCTACTCTACAACAGTGGTGTATATGATTCAAATAAGCTGCACTGATGAGATCTAATAAGATCGAAACAGCTGTATGCAGATTTTGAGTCGGGGTGACTTGACAATTTCTATAATTCACCGTTCGATTGTGAATGCAGATTTTGCGTTGCTGAATACGTATAACCAGCTTCCTTGGAAAGTTGTTTGATAATTTTTTTAAATTATTGAAGAATTTTCCTTGTTCACTTTATGTAATGTATGAAATTGACCATGGTCGACTAGTATGTTTTTCATGATTTGATTGTTATAATTTATTTTGCTCTATCGATCTACAATAATAGAGGCGCTGCGGCGTTGCCGCTTATACTAAAAAGTAGCAGCAACTATGAAATTTCAAATAAGACACCCTATATATTATTACATTTTTTGCTTCTCTACCATTTTCCAATTGTTTTTGTATGATACTTCCCTATACCTATCTCCAGAGGTTTTCGAGGAATTAAATGGTTTCCTTATTTTTTTGTGCAAAACATAGCTTCAATTAAATGTTTATTACTAAGGTATTCAGATTCGTAGAATGCTGAAATTTTAGGTGTGGTTTACCAAGTTCCGACGTATTAGGAATATTCTAAGGACTTTGTTCTCCATTATACAGGGTCCTTCGAAATTTGCGATTTTAACGATGAATACAAAATTAGTAAAAAGTGCATTTTTTCAAATGTAATACCCTATATATTATTGAATATCTCGAAAGAAAATTGAAATTTCTTTCAAATGATATATCATGTTCCTATACCTAAAAAGTCAGGTTTCTGAAATAAAAGCAAGTTTCTATAAAAATCGGATTATTTAGCCATATTTTGTATTAGGTAGCTATGAAATGTCAAGAAAGATGTCATTATGAAAATTTGAAAATTAGTCCATCAACAATGAAACGTTCGCGCGTTCATTAACGAAAATTTGATTTGAAAACAATCAAAATGGAAGGCAATAACTATTCTCATGAAGTTTTGATGAAGTTATTTATTGTACATGGTCAATGTAACCAAATAATAGCAAGAATTTATGAATTTAAGAAATTATGTTTGAAAAAATGCACTTTTTACTATTTTTGTATTCATCGTTAAAATCGCAAATTTTGAAGGACCCTGTATAATGGAGAAGAAAGTCCTTAGAATATTCCTAATACGTCGGAACTTGGTAAACTACACCTAAAATTTCAGCATTCTACGAATCTGAATACCTTAGTAATAAACATTTAATTGAAGCTATGTTTTGCACAAAAAAATAAGGAAACCATTTAATTCCTCGAAAACCTTTGGAGATAGGTATAGGGAAGTATCATACAAAAACAATTGGAAAATGGTAGAGAAGCAAAAAATGCAATAATATATAGGGTGTCTCATTCGAAATTTCATAGTTGCTGCTACTTTTTAGTATAAGCGGCAACGCCGCAGCGCCTCTATTATTTTAGATCGATAGAGCAAAATAAATTACCCATGAAACCAAATTTTCAGAATAATCTCATGTTCCGTTCTCCGTAAACATCTAACCTACCATCCACCGTGAGTGACCCTGTATATATATATATATATATATATATATATATATATATATATATATATATATATATATATATATATATATATATATATATATATTCCCCCGGTTGGTACATATTAGCTTCTTCAACGGCTACCATCAGAACAAATGAGCTCGAATTTGACATCTGGGTTGTTTTCGAGGCAGATGAACATTTTGTCATCTCCAAACTTTGAGAAGGGTTGTGGCAAGGAGGATATTGAGGAAAGTTTTCAATTTGGTTTAAAAATATGTGGAAAATGATTAGAAACAATATATAAAAAATTTAGCATTCTCGAATTGTGAAATCTGAAAAAACCCCAAATTGAGTTAGAGGGTTGAAAATTACATGTGTATTGAGTGTATGTAATGAAATACTCTTTGAAGTAAAAAATTTTTTCCGTCGCCATTTTGATATAAAGATTACTTGTTTTTTCGTGGTTTTTAAAAATTTGATCACCTCCATATTTTCTACAGATTAAGTTAGGGGGTTGAAATTGGCTACGTGAATTGAGTTGATATAGTGGTACGATCCTTTGTGAGTTTCAACTTTTTTCATCAACCGCGCTGCACTTCGCAAAGACTTTATTCAGATCGAATCATTGTATCTTAATACGACGCACCGCTACTCACGCTTTTTTTTCAGTTATAGCGATAAATTTGAAATTTGAAGTATCATCTTTATAGATATCATTCAACTTATATAATTATTTACAACATTAAATATGCGGTAATTTAATAGTAATGAAACTATATACTGTATTCAACGGCGATAGCCATCCATCCTTGAAAAAATCCTCAGAATTTAAAAATAAATTGTGTGTAGTGGATTCTTGGTGTGCTCCGTTTATCTAAAATAATGGCGTCCTTCTTCAACTTTCGGTTCACCGTAAGCGGAAATTACCCACAACTTTCTTACTTTCAATGGACGCCTTATTTTCTATTGATTATTTATCGCCAAATGAACAATTTGATACGGTTACCATGAGATAGAGGAGGTGCCAAAGATTCCTCTATCAATGAGATTTGTTGTGAATATTGAATCTGTAAGGGTACCTCATTAAGCTAAGGAGTACCTACAAGGATAGTATGACTAGAAAACGTATTGATTGTCATGGTGGCTTTTATCCGTTTTGATCCTTAGCTAAACTAATATACGACAACTTCGGTCATTTGTATTTTTCCCCTCTTCAAAGAAATTCAGATGACGACTATGTAAGCAAGAGGAGAACCAGAAATATTTTTTGCCAACTCTATCCTCGGCTCATCTGGTACTGAGTCGACTCCTTTTTTTTATGACTTACTCTCGGATAAAGCGAAAGCAAACAACGCGACTAGTTGAAAATATTTTCATGATTAATAATTACTTTCGTACGTCATAGATTATTGTATTCTATGTTCCGTATGTCTAACTTCACACTGCTTAGAAATGAAATTTCATCTGTTGAAAAAGTATGTTCTGGTACTCATACACATAGAACTCAAAATTTTATAGTACTTATAAGCAGTTCCATCTCTTCCATAAGGGCACTCGGGGCACGTGCCCAGGGCCCCTGGCTTGATAGGGGCCCCGCCGAGGCCGCAATTTCCGACTTCGTCATTTACAAAAAATCTGGGCAACCAGTTTTTTTTTTTAAATTTTTTGTTTTTATATTTTTATCGTTTAGCTGTATTATCAAGGCAGATGCAAAACTAAAATTATCTAGTGGTTACCTACGTTACCGGTATCTGTAGCTAGGGTTATGTTCAGATTTACCTACCCACCGAGTTGTCCAATTTTCTATACAGAATCTATGAAAATCGGTCTCGTCACAGGACACTACTTAGCCGTAACAATTTTTTAGTTACAAGCAAGATTGGAAGCATATAAGTAACTCAATGATGGAGCATGAGAAAAGTTCACAGCACAGGCAATCAATGATGAATTATATCGCACGAAACAAAACTACTGATGGGCAAGTTGATAGTGAGTTGCTTTCCTAATATGATGCACAGGTTGATTATTGGAAGAACGTATTAAAAGGATCGTCTCAGTCGTGAAATTTTTGGCTTCTAGGGGACTTGGAGTTCGGGGTGATTGTGAAATTTTGGGGTCTCAAAATAACGGGAATGATTTGGGAAGCTTAGAACTAATCAGTTAGTTTGACTCTTTTCTTGCTAATCATATGAAAAACTACGGAAATCGCGGAAAAGGGAGTACGTAATATTTGTTTGCGAATATTTGCATTGAATTTATTAATATAATGGGACAGCAAGTGTTAACGACAATTATTAACGAACTAAAAGGTGTAAAATACTGCTCAATCAGCGTGGATTCTACACCAGATCTCTCCCATGTTGACCAACTGACTTTCATTGTTCGATACGTAAAAGAATCGAGAGATTATTGCAATTTTTATCTATGGAGGTGCATAAAGCTCAATACATAGCAGATACCGTCTTAAACTTTTTGGAACACCTTGATATTCCAATAAAAGATTGTCGCGGACAGAGTTACGATAATCCATCAAATATGGCTGGAAAGTATTCTGGTCTTCAGGCAAGAATAAAAGAAAAATGTGAATTTGCTATTTTTGTCCCATGTGCTGCTCATTCGCTGAATTTAGTAGGTGTTCAAGCGGTTTCAGAAGCAGTTGTATACTTTCAACTAATCCAAGATCTACTTGATTTTTTTTCGGCTTCAACCAATCGATGGAAAATTTTGACAGAATGCTTAGGTGCAAATAAAGTTCTGAAGTATCTCTCCGAAACCAGATGGTCTACACGAGCTGATGCTCTTAATGCTTTTAAAAATGGTTATAATCATATTTCCGAAGCTTTAACATCAATTTCCAGAAACACCGATCAACCAGGAGAAACAAGAAAGAAAGCTCGAAGCCTTGCCAAAAAAATGGAAAAATTGGAGAACAATCTCCTAACAGAGATATTAAATGATCTTTTGTGAATAATCAATAAAGCAAGCCTGAGTTTACAGAGTAGTACCATGACAATGGACGTTGCAAAAAAAGTTTTTGCATTTCTTGCCGATTATATCAGTAGCGTACGCAGTAATTTCGATCAGTACGAATCGGCTGCCAAAGAAGAAAATTCAAATGCTGACTATAAAGATAGTTCTCAAAGAAAGGGAATTCGCAGCAGACGCATTTCTTTTTCGGAAGGACCATCAGAGACTGTACAGTTGAGTGGCACAGAAAAATTTCGTACAGAAACATTTCTTCCTATAATCAACACATTGGGTGCTCTTTTGAAGCAAAGTTCGGAATCATATAAGGATGTTGACAAACGTTTCAGTTTTTTTCTCAGTTAAAAACAATCGATTTTGGCCAGTTGACAAATAAATGCAAAGAATTTGCAGAATTCTATCACGAAGACATTAACGCTGATAAGCTCAAATCGGAATGTTTTCATTTAAGGCAGTACTTGAAAAACCTTGTAAATCAATCGGCGGACTTTAGTATATCAGCCCTACATACTCTTATCAAAGCAGATAAATTAGAAGACATTTTTCCGATTGTGGAAGTCGCTACAAGGATATTTATGGTCACCAATTGTAGTGGGGAGCGCTCATTTTCACGGCTTAAAAGAATCAAAAATGAATTACGAATGACTATGCTACAAGAACGTCTTACCAATGTGTCAATCATGTGCATAGAAAGTGATATCCTTCAAGAATTAGACTTTGAGGACATAATAGAAGATTTTGCATAACAAAAATCTAGGAAGAAACCATCATCATATAAACATAATTACAATTCTCAGAATAGTCAATAGTTCACTTACAATCGATTTATATTAAGCTAGCCATAACAACCAATAAAATCACTTAATAAAGATACAAACTGATGTTATCCTTCACATTTTTTTCATGTCCTAAAAGGGCCCAAAACTCTCCATGTGCCCAAGGGCCCCGAGACGGTCTAAGACGGCCCTGCTTATAAGTATTTCATCACTAAGTAGTGATTATAATAAATATCAAGAAGGTAGGCAGGATTATATATTTACATATATTCTAGAGAGTAGGTAATTTTTGTCAGCGCTTGTTCAATAATATTCGTTTTTCTTTTAGGCGCCTTTGTTTGATATTCATTTGACCTTGACTTGCATATACCATTAACACTTGTTGAGGAATAGGTAAATCTTTATCTGAACTTGTTTTGCTGAGTACCTCCTGTTTTCCAACAAAATAAACAACACTACTCAGCGCCGTGATGATTTGAATAAATGGCGATTTATGCAGATATGAATTGACTTGCCATGGTGGAGACGTTTAATCTCCAGGTTCAATTGGATAAAACGCCTATTCCTAAGATATGTTGGTTACTGATGGGCCAAATTATAGTAGTTTGGGATCGATGAGGGAAGTTTTTCTGGAGAACCTGGTTGATTGTATCTCGGTGGCATTGAAAGTAATTACATTATCAGATCCCCAATTAGAAATGATCTTCAGGTTGCTGTTCATCTAATCAGCTTGCGCAATATGTTGATGGCCAGATGTAGATGCACTGATAGTAATCTTGTTAATACAAAGCTCACATTTTAGTTTTTAGTCGAAGTAAGGAAATCTTTGATATGTAAAGAAACAAATGTCGGGGACAAGATAGATCCTTGAAGCACGCCAGCGTGAACAGTATGCAGGTCCGAGTTTGCACCATATACCACAACACGTATTTGCCTTTCATGGAAAAGCTTTCGATCAAGCCGTTCAGGAAGATCGTACTATTCAAGCTTCCATAGCAGTGTCTTGGGCCGAACTCTATCGAATGCCTTACTTCAAAGGTGCGAACGATGTCCGATTCAAAAAATGGGTGACGAATCCTCAAATATTTGAACTACATCAATTTAATTTGCCATTTTGTAATACTATCTCTTTTTTGAATCTGAATCACAGCAGCAATCGATCTTGAGTAGAATATTTTACTTGTATAAAAAAAATATTTTCTTCTTGCTTTAAGATTGCTTGATACACATTATTTCTAATAGAAAAATGTGTTCTTCAAATTACAAACCAATCGGATTGATATTATATAATCTCAAGTAATACGAAAGCCTTCAATATGAAATTATAATGAAATTTATTCGTCGATTCAGACAGAAAACATTTAAAAAGACACGGGAAACTTCAGATAACAAGCCTAATGTCTAAAAATAGCTTCTCTACGACACACAATAATGAAAAATTCAAGAAAAATAATTAAAGAGCAAATTATAAGGAGAGCAGCTGATATAAAAGTCATTTTTGTATTAGATCATCACATTATCCCGAATTGAGAACTAATTGAAACTGTATCCAACAGAGTATATTCGTACGATGGAAACTTTGAAAAATTTGTCATTGGTTTATTCTGGATAATTCGGAAGTAGGTACTCAACTGACTTCACATATTCATAAAGACTCAAATCTTGTAATATAATGGATGTTTGTAGATATACACAAACATCAATTTTTGATGATCAAATTAATCCTATAATAAAGAAAAAAAAATATTATATATATATATATATATATATATAGACAGTTCGTCCATCTCCAATTGCTACTAAAAATTGGATTACTCCTGAAGTCATTCGTGCAGCTGAAGAACTAAAAAAACTCAATTGGCTATGTGTTAATCTCGGATCTGAAGAGACACGTAGCATATACAGATCTGCCAAAAGTAATTATAGAAGACTTCTTAAGACCAGCAAGTTGAGTTTTTACCAAAGTAAATAAGATGTATCTGACAACAAAAATAGAACAGTTTGGTCCCTCGTAAAAAAGGAAATTGGTCACATGAAGAAGTCAACAAATAATATCAATTTAAATGTCGGTGGGCGTCAAATCAGTGATCCTGCGCAGGTCACCGAAGTATTTGGCCACTACTTCTCCAATTCTTGCCTTATCAACCTACAAAAATATTATGGGAACAGTAGATCTAACTCGTGTACATGTCCTGGTTTGTCGAATGAAAATTTCTTTTTTTATCCCATTGATCCAGAGGAGGTCGTTACTGTCATCAAAAGCTTGAAAACCAATTCTGGCACCGGTCCTGACGGCCTTTCTGCTAAAATCCTGAAAGCAATTAGTTCTCAGATTTCTGCACACCTTTCTCATTTATTTAACCAGTCAATTATATCAGGTCGATTTCCTGAGGGTCTTAAATTGGTTAGAGATATACCAATTCACAAAAAGGATGATGCATCTGACATTGTTAACTATCGACCAATTTCTCTACTGAGCACTATATCAAAAGTATTTGAGAGGATTGTTCATAGTAGAATAATAAATTGTTTGAACAAATATTCTATAATATCTAACTGCCAACATGGTTTTCTACATGGAAAATCAACGCAAAGTACTACTTGCCAATTCTTTGAGGTGATTTATACCTGCTTGGACGATGGCTTATATGTTGCGGGACTGTTCTTTGATGAATCACAGGCATTCGATTGTCTGCAATTCAATTTTATTACAAATAAGCTGTACAGTATGGGGTTTAGAGGGGTTCTTCTTGACTGGATCTCCAGTTACTTGTCTGACCGTTCATTGTTTGTCGAAAACAAAAATTGTAGATCTCGAAACTATCCAGTATCTATTGGGGTTCCACAGGGTTCTGTTTTGGGTCCTCTAGTTTTCTTACTATTTGTTAATGATGTTCCTGAATTTGTTAATACTGACTCAGTCACCCTATTCGCCGATGACACATCATTGGTCGTATCGGCTAAGAGTATTGATGGGCTCAGGACGGAATGTGAGAGACTGGTGCAGGGATTCTCGGACTGGTGTTACAGAAACACACTCATGCTTAATCTCACCAAAACTGAATTAATCCACTTTCAACTACGTAAATTCAGCTCAAATGATCCACTTGTTGTCAAGTTTCACGACCGCCAACTGAGACCGACAGCAAGTGCAATGTTTCTGGGACTTCATGTTGATAGCAATCTCAAATGGGACAGTCATGTCGAGCAACTATCCAAGAAGCTCAAAAAATCTTTCTTTGCAGTCAGTCGCCTAAAACACATGCTTCCTCTGGAGAGCTTACTCACAATTTATTACGCATTAGTCTAAAGTCACCTTAGCTACAATTTAGTTCTATGGGGTGGCTTATCTGGATCTGTTCGAGTTTTTGCTGCACAGAAGAGAATTATTCGCCTCATTTTCAACTTGAAACCTTATGAAACCTGTCGTCCAATATTTGAGCGTCACAAGATTTTACCATTACCTCTTATCTACATTTTGAACTGTTTGTTATTGGTTCGCCAAAAGCTGTCGGATCTTAATGCGCTTTCCAGTTTCCACGGTTACGAAACGCGACATACTAACACAATATGTATTCCATTGCACAGAACAACCAAGTTTGAATTATCTCCGACATATGTAGGTATAAAGCTGTATAATCACCTACCAAACCGGATAATTAACTTGAATCCGAGTAGTTTCAAAAAGGAAATTTAAAAAATATTGTCTACTTTTTGTTTTTATAGTTTGAAAGAATATTTCTCTACTGATATTTGTTAAATTTCCATCTCGTTAACTTTTTTGTATTTTGTAAACTGACATGTCCTATATATTTGTGTAATATCTAAAGGATAAATATATATTATTATTATTATTATATACGTTCATATTTAGTATGGATGTGTTTATGTATTTTGGCGTTGTTTACACGATAGAGGTCGCAATTTTGAAGCAATAGGGTTGAAAGTTTGTAAATAGGTAGTTTCGTATGATATCTTGGATGGGGTTGACCCCCTTGGGGGAAAATAAATCTTGTTTACACGATAAAGGTCGCAATTTGAAGCAATAAGGTTGAAAGGTTGTATCTAGGTAGTTTCGTATGATATCTTGAGAGGGATTGGTTTTGGTTCGAATTGGTTGGGGGGTTGGCCCCCCGGGGGGAAGAAATAAATCTTGTTTACACTATAAAGATAGCAAATTTGGAGTAATAGGGTTAAAAGTTTGTGAGTAGGTATTTTCGAAAGATATCTTGGATGGGATTGGTTTTGGTTCGAATTGGTTGGGAGGTTGACCCCCTGGGGAAGAAATAAATCTTGTTTACATGATAAAGAGCGTAATTTTTGAGCAATAGGATTAAAAGTTTGTGAGTAGGTGCCTAGGTTCGTATGATATATTGGATGTATTTAGTTTTGATGCGAATTGGTTGGGGATTTGGCCCCCCAGGGGAGGGAATAAATCTTGTTTACACGATAGAAGGCGCAATTTTGGGGCCATAGGGTTGAAACTTTGTAGGTAGGTAGTTTAGTACGATATCTTGTATGGTATTTATTTCTATATGAATTGGTTGGGGGGTTGACCCGCTGGAGGAGGAAATAAATCTTGTTTACACGATAAAGGACGCAATTTTGTAGAAATACGGTTGAAAGTTTATAACTGCGTAGTTTCGTATGATATCTTGGATATGATTGGTTTTGGTACAAATATGTTAAGGGTTGACCATCGGGAGAGGAAATAAATATTGTTTGCACATTAGAATGCGCAATTTTTTTTTGGATTTAGAACAAAATCATAATTGAATGAAAAGATTTTTCAAACTGGATACATACAGAATAAAGTATAAACTTTAAAATAAAAACACTTGGCTTATGTTTCACAATATAAAAAATATTTAGATACTGATTATGAACTCATTATCAGTCTTGATAATGAGTTCATAACTCGAAACATATCGACTTTTCGTTACTACTAAATACAGTATCTAAATATTTTTTATATTGTGAAACATAAGCCAAGTGTTTTTATTTTAAAGTTTATACTTTATTCCTTATGATGTTTCACCAAGTGATGTGCGAGAATTCAATCTCAGCTGGATATACAGGGTGATTCATTAATATGTGTAAATATTTTAACGGGAGAAGTTTGAGCTCAACATATGAAGATCTAACCCATATTGCTTATACAAAATATTTCTCCTTACTGATTTACAGGGTGTTTTATTTAGATTATTGAAAATGAACTTTGTTTATTACTTTAATGCTACTTGATATTTCTTTATGATATTTGGCAGTAAGTTAAAGTAGTTTGGGACACATCAAATATTAGTAAAAAAGACTTTCTTGCTATCACCAGTGGCGTACGGCAGAGGCACGGGAAGAGTTCTCGTTTCCTTAATTCTACGCCACTGGCAGAATTGTCATTTCAGTATAATTTTTCGATTCTCCAATATTTTCTCTGTGAATAAGGCACTCTTTTTTCGTAACGCTAGAGCCACTATTTTTCGAGATATTTAACGTTGAACATATGGCTGCACAATTCTTTCGATTTTGGAAAATCGTTTAGCGAAAGAATCGATAAACTTATTGAGGTAAACGGAGATCACATTGAACATTTGTTATAAATTGTTTTTAAGTTTTGTTCATAAATTTGATATTCTTCCAGAAATTGTAAAGAAGATCTTGATAATTAAGTATTTATTTTCAACTCTTTTTATGTAGCGCTGGTTATTTTTGTAGTTCTGTTTTAAATTGTTTGTTAATATTATTATATATTGAAAAAAAATACCAAATAATGTTTATTTTACGTAATACATGCAATCGTATGACAAAAAACACCGACATGACTCGAACATAAAAATCGAAAGAATTGTGCAGTCATATATTCAACGCTAAATATCTCGAAAAATAGTGGCTCTAGCGTTACGAAAAAAGGGTGCCTTATTTATAGAGAAAATATTGGAGAATCGAAAAATTATACTAAAATGACAATTCTGCCAGTGGCGTAGAATTTAGGAAACGAGAACTCTTCCCGTGCCCCTGCCGTACGCCACTGGTGATAGCGAGAAAGTCTTCTTTACTATTATTTGATGTATCCCAAACTACTTTAACTTATTGCCAAATATCATAAAGAAATATCAAGCAGCATTAAAGTAATGAACGAAATTTATTTTTAATAATCTAAATAAAACACCCTGTAAATCAGTAAGGAGAAATATTTTGTAAAAGCAAATTGGGTTAGATCTTCATATTTTGAGCTCAAAATTCTTCCTTTAAAATATTTACACGTATTAATGAATCACCCTGTATACGTTATGAAAAACTGCTTTTCTAATGCAGCTCGCTGATGTGATAGAGTTTTTTTATACTATAGGTAATTCGTAGAACTACGAAAATGCAGTCGCAAAAATTTAAATGAAAGTAGTAGGTAATAAATAACGAAGAATATTATTTCTGATTCAGGTATAGCTAAAAGATATAATCACAAAGTAACGGACAAATCCATCGAATATTCAATATTTCATAGTTACTCAACCAGAAGCTTAGATCTTAAGAAACGCCTAATAAGTTCCTAAGCATGTTATACATGTTCAGTGGTTCGGAAATTATTGGTAAACGTGCTTGGAATCGTCACTCAAGAGAAAATACCCTTACAGATCATGATTTCGAAGTAATGACACAAAACAATTTTTAGCGCTGAAACTGCAAAATGGCAAAAAGGGGGAGAGAGTATTTTAATGAAATGTGACATCGTGTATTGTATAATTTTCGCAATAAAATATTTCCACGAAATCGTATTGCGATCTCATCCGAGAAAATTAGTAATACGATCGAAATATTTCAAAGAATACAATATTCAATGAGCTAAGTAAATTGTTTTACTTCGACTGATGGAGGAAATTTTCAACATTTATTATGATTCATTCATTCAATGTTTCGTTTTCGCACTACTTTTTTTTTAATAATTAATAATTGTGTTATTTTGGAGGTTTAGTCCCTGTTAACTAAAAAAAATACAAGTAATTGTTATTGAAGAACTTTTTCATGTTTACCGAAGGCTTACTAGATATTTTTCATGAAACGTAGTCAATTGTAAACTAACAAAATATTATTTTTTTTTAAACCAATATTTCGAAGAAAATTGAAGAAGCAGAAAATATTTTATGAAATTTTATGTTTCTGAATCATATTTTTGCAGAAATAATGAAGCGTCCAAAGTTCTGCTCAAGAAAAGTGGTTGGTTGGTGAACCCCTAAAGGAGTAATATCTCAGCCCGCCTCCCTGACATATACTTCAGGAAGGAATGAAACGAGCGGAATTTGCAATTTTTTTAGAATTATACCATTGTTTAGTCATGATCTGACGAAGAGGTAATACTTCGAACAAATATATGTGAAAATTTTTATAAATTTTCACCATGTCTCGGACTCAATAATCTAATTTAATAATTTTTATTGCAAAATTCTACTTTCAGAACGACGAAATTTAAAAAAACCTGCTTATTAAAATGGGTGCGATTAGCAAAGTTGGATCTAGGATCAAGATAGAAGCGTCCAAAGTTCTGCTCGAGAAAAGTGGGGGGGTTGGTTTGTGAACCCCCTAAGAGTAATATCTCAGGGTAGGGAAAACTGTCACAAAAAAAACTACCAAATTTCAGTAGTGTAAAATTGAAAAAATATACAATCTAACGTATTCTCAAATTTCAAGAGATTGTTCATCCTATTCCATGATAGGTCTACAATAGTAATCTATCTACTACCTATATATCAATTATATATATATATATAATATATATATATATATATATATATATAATATATATATATATTAAAGTCCCAACCTAATTTGCGCTATATCTATTAAAATTTCAATATAATTTCACTCGTAAAATTTTCATTCGATCATATTCGGAAAACAATAAGAGAAATACGATACTCGGGCGTAGTTAATTTAGAGTGGCACTGCCACTAGTTCAGATTCTTCAATTTAACGATTGATATTATTGCTGGCTTCAGTTTTAACACTGCCACAAAACATTATTACTCACCATTTTTCTTCGCCTCCTTCCAACTTTATGTCGGGAATATTTGGAATTTTCTTATTGAGATACGCCGAGGAGATTTTAAGTAAGGCCTGAAAAATATATGAGTTAAGACGATTTAACAAAAACTGTCATTAGTGTCTTGCTTACGTCTGAATAAGACTTTTCGATGGCACATTTCTTAATGGTATAGCTCCTGATATCTTCGAGTAAATCACATTCATGTTGATTTTTGAGCAGCAATTTGTTCATCTGTTCAGAGTGCAGATTCTTCATAAACTTCGCGTAATTTCCCTGGAAATATTTACATATAAATAATTTATTCGGGAATTTCTGGAGTATAGAATGGTTATGTTATGCTATTTTTTCGTTTAAAATCGGAATATATTGGTGTCGTGTTTATAGGGATTCTGTGTGATTTTTCCAACCTTTCTCGGGGGCGGCTGCATTTTGGTTTGTCCAAAATTGTTCCCGGATCAATCACATAGCACACGACACATCTACAACGCGTTGTTTCGCTGCCTCCGTCGAAGCTTTCATTCTCCACGTCTATTGATTTAGTTCTGCCACCCACTGACCGCCATAGAGCTTTAGCGGCGGCGCTCTGGGCCATTCGGTGAAAATCATAACATCTCACACTACTACTAGGTTATTGATATTTGCCGATAGGATCGGAGATTTAGCGGCATGACCGGCCGCATATCTTATATTGCCCCTTTTTGATTGTACTAGAGATTAAAACAACCACTCACCTACTTTTTTCTCCCGATTTTCCATATGATTGAATACTTCGCTCAAACACATTTCCGTCGTTATTGATTGACACTGGTTTTTTCGTCAATGTCGATTTAATTGATTGATGACTTTTTTCGATATCCTAAGATCACAGAATTAATGCAATTGTGTAATAACCGATTAACTTTTTAACCGACTCCAAAACAAGGGGGAGGTTCTATGTTCGTTTGATGTATTTTTAGCAGGTTTTCACTTTGAAAACCTGTTCATTAAAATGGGTACGATTAGCAAAGTTGGACTTGTGACCAAGATAGTTTTCCATTTCATGACTTTTTATGATGTTTGGCACCAAAAACTCAATTTTATATGTATTTTAAACTTTTTTACAAGAAAAAGGGCGCAAATTTGAAGCAATAGGGTTGAAAGTTTGTGAGTAGGTATTTTCCTATGATATCTTGGATGGAATGGGTTTGGTTATTGGGGAGGTTGGAGCCACAGGGGAAGAAATAAATCTTGTTTTAATGATAGAAGACGCATCTTGGATGTGATTGGTTCTGTTACGAATCGGTTAGGGGGTTCAGCCACAGGGGAGGAGATAAATTTTGTCTACACGATAGAGGGCACAATAGGTTTGAAAGTTGGTAGGTAGATAGCTTTTTATGTCATCTAGGATGGGATTGGTTTTGGTACGAATCGGTTAGGGGGTTGAGCCACAGGGTAGGAAAAAAATCTTGTTTTCACGATAGGGGGCGCAATGTTGAGGCAATAGCGTTGAAAATTTGTAATCAAGTAGATGAAAACCTGGTTTGAATTTGGCAAAAAATGTTTATTGAATAAATAGATTTTTTTCACTGGTACGTTATGAAAACCTGCTTGTCTAATGCAGCTTGCTGCGATAGAGTTTTTTATGTATGTTCAGCGTGTAGTATTTTCGTCAATTGTAGAACAATTTTCACCAAGTCGGGATCTAATGAAAACTGAGGGAAATCCTCGAAAATTATAGACTCATATAATGTGTTTTTTATATCAATAACTTATTCAATTGTTTACGTCTGGGGGTCATCATTACATCCTGCTGAGCTGATAATGCAAGCAGCCACATTTCTTAACGATAAGGAGTTAGGGTATGATATAGCGATTTGTCAACAGACTACCCAATAGTGTCTTGTGCAGACATGGCGCATACCATTTGATCTGTGACGGAACGAGCAGATCGCATGCTAGTTTTGAAAAAACACTTCGACTAACGAACTTCGAAATAAGTGGCAATTTGATTAGATAATTATAATTTATTGAACTTCATCTTCTACTATAATATGGATTTTTGATTAAATTATAATAGTTTTCTATGCCTTATTTCTCACTTTAGACGTATATTTACATAAAAAATGGAAAACTAAACAAACATTTTAAAAAATTCAACACACTTAAAATAAACAAGAAAAAGGCACTAAAAACGAACAATATATGGACTTAATATATTTAAATATGTATATAGGTATATATATATATACATATAGGTATAAATATATATATATATAGGTATAAATATATATATACATATATATATATATATATATATATATATATATATATATATATATATATATATATATATATATATATATATATACTATCTATATATATATAATCTCTTGATAATTATTAGCAATAACAGGCTGATTGAATCTTAAAAAACTCTCGATTTTATTAAAAAGTTGACGTTTCACTACGATATATTCGTAATTGAAATTTCTTTGACATTTTATTGATTTAAAAAAATTGAATAGAACAGGGCAGCTTTGTATATGCTATTCAGTCTAATATTAATATTCAAAATTGTTATCATTAGATGGTAAGGGAAACCAAAGAAACCTTTACCTACGTAATGTTTGAAAATAATAATAATAGGGTACTATTTATCTAACAACAAAGAAATTAGTATGGGAAAACATTAAAGAAGTGGAGTAGAATTATCGGTATAGCACGCTTATATGGAAGCAGCCGTTGACACGTGTTTCGGACTCCTTGGTCCTCATCAGAACGGCGTAGCCAAGTATTGGATTGAAAATTTGAAGATGAAAATAGTACAACAAACAAAATCCTCTGATACGGATGATAACAATTTTGAATATTAATATTAGACTGAATAGCATATACAAAGCTGCCCTGTTCTATTCAATTTTTTCAAATCAATAAATGTCAAAGAAATTTCAATTACGAATATCGTAGTGAAACGTCAACTTTTTAATAAAATCGAGTTTTTTAAGATTCAATCAGCCTGTTATTGCTAATAATTATCAAGAGATTAAAAATAGATCACAGGCAACAACAATTCGAATAAATAATTATATATATATATATATATATATATATATATATATATATTTATTATATATAATATATATATATAGTATAAATGGTATAAATATATATATATAATATATAGGGTATAAATATATATATATATATATATATATATATATACATTATTATATATATATATATATATATATATATATATATATATATATATATATATATATATATATACAGTGATGGGCAAATGTGTGGAACCAAGTAAATATCTCTGGAATTATTAGAGATATCAAAATGAAATTTTGAAGGTGGATATTACAGTAGATTGCCTATTTGTTTTCATATTTTTTAACAATTTCGAACTTCCGGTTTCACCGGAAGTAATGCCGATTTTGAAATTTGCAATGGAACACCCTGTATATTATTTTAGTTTCTGATTAAACATTTTATTACAAATACAAAAATATCGGGTTCGATATTTTTTATTTCGATACCTACCGAGATATTAACAGAAAAGTAACTAAAGAAAGGAAACATTTGATGGTAGCTAGTAGTCCATGAAATTCATTGTGTATCCCTTTCCTTAGTTATTTTTCTGTTAATATCTCGATAGGTATTGAAATAAAAAATATCGAACCCGATATTTTCGTATTCGTAATAAAATGTTTCATCAGAAACTAAAATAATATACAGGGTGTTCCATTGCAAATTTTAAAATCGACATTACTTCCGGTAAAACCGGAAGTTCAAAATTGTTAAAAAATATGAAAACAAATAGGCAATCTACTGTTGTATCCACCTTCCAAATTTCATTTTGATATCTCTAATAATTCCAGAGATATTTACTTGGTTCCACACATTTGCCCATCACTGTATATATGTATATATATATATATATATATATATATATATAGGTATAAATATATATATATATATATATATATATATATATATATATATATATATATATATATATATATATATATTATTGAAATAGAAAAGACCGGTAAAAGCAACACCGATTGAAGCTAGCTGCTCGGTTCAAAGAGGATATACATTAATTCTCACATAATGTCGACCAATCACAACTATAGGCTTTCGGGTAAAATCGATTGAATTCGTTGGACATGGACCGTTGGACGTTGTCACTAGTCGTGGACGAAAACAGTTTGTTTTGGTTTTAATTTATTTTGCTCGCGTATTGTTTTTAAAATGAGTTCGGTTACTGAAGTTAATTTTAAAAATTTCAATGGTGACTTAGTGGAATATTTGTTATCCTATAACTTTAGTGCACGTAAGTTATGACGATAAAGTTTTAATAAAAACATTGCGACCTACCCCGGAATTAAACAATTTGGTACAGCGTGACAAACAACAGAATCGCGGTTTTAATATCAGAAATTATGAGAGACATCCTTGGCTAACCGGATCACAGGTAAAAAATAATTTATTTTGTTGGCAGTGTTTTCTTTTTACTAGGAAAATGCCTCTGTTTGTTTTATTTCAATCTATTTTTGGGAGGGTCCTGTTTTATTTTTGGTAAGAAAAAACTCTCACCTTGGTTCTTGCTGGGCAACAATTGATTAATTCCTCGAATAGGTAACAAATTCGTTAAGTAGGTAGGTAGGTACCTATTTTGTGAAAGAAAAAAAATATTTGATGAATAGATGAATTGATTAATTGGCTGAGAAGAGTTTTTGTGAATATTGTAAATAGGAGTTATAGGTCTCAAGGTAGACACTCGAAAGTGAAAACAATTTTTTTCGCAAAGAAATTAATATTTTAGGGTGCTTATTTAACTTTGATTTTCTTTCAATTATAAGGCGGTTGACTTTGAAATCCTAAAAATTTTCGCCTATGGTGTATTTTTTAACACCTCTTGTAGCCTCCTTAAACCAACACCTCACTATCCGCCACTGATAGTAAATATACCATTTGGGCATTTCCTCATATATAAAAAATGTTTGAATACATTTGCCGAGATTTGGATTAATAAATACTTATGTAAACTAGAGTGACACTTTTGTGCTTATACTTTTACGTATTTTAGAAGTGTTGAAGCAGTACTATGAGACTGGGGTTGCCATCAGTCCGGAATTTTCCGGACATATCCGATAACATAGATATTTGTCCGGCATGCTAGGCCTTCTAAAATCTCCACAATGGATGTAAAGAAATGAATAAAAAATGAGATAAATTTATATTTTCATTGAAAAATCAATATTACATCCATAATTTTTCATTCTGGTCATTAATTTAGTTTTTGTAAATATTTTCACAGATATTTTTTAAAATTATACCGAGTTAAAATAATCGACTTGGAAGACTCTACAGAAAGTCTGTTCCTTTCTTTTGACCAATGGGATCCCATTACCTCAAAGACCCTTTCAATAATGGCATTTGGTACCGGCAAATAATTTAAGACGATATTTTATTTAATAATAAATTTTCATTATATCATTCAAACCTGCGATTTCGTCGAATAATTTGCTATAATCCAAATTTACCCCTTTTCAAATTAGAGGGGAAGAGGAAAACATTCCTCCACCGATCGCGTTCTTTCTAATACACACACAAACAGTGTAGAATGTACGCGTATGAGAAAATTCTAGAGTTAGCTTCGTTTTCTCACATAACGACATAACATTCACAAAGAAGTACGGAATCCTCATCAAAAATCCGGAATTTTGATTTTTTTTGATCTGGTTCAGTGCCGGATTCACCAGTAGGCTACAGCCTATAGGCCCCCACCAAATTAAAAATTTCGAAATTTGTAAAGGAAATTTTGAACTTTGTTCTTCAGTTAGTCCTATATGCCTGGACTTCAATACTCATAAAACTAAAGACACGTTAATATACAGGTGGAAAAGCTAATTTATATTTCTTAAATGATAAAAAGTAAATTCTAATCATATATGACTGAGTTAAGATGTGTATACGGTAGAATAGTAACTGTGGACATGAATATTGAATTTCGTAAATTTTGAGGGATGTTAAATCTTAATCTCTTCTATCATTTATCTACTTATATTTTTATTATTGAATAAGATATGAATAAGTCTCATACACATTTTGAAATATCTTATGAATATTAATTACAATTAGAATTAATATTATAAGGGTTTTTTCTCTGTTACCTCCCCCGCTACGGCGATTAAGCTTTCTTAATAGAAATTCAAATTTGATATTTTGAATTCTCAAAAAATTTTGAGAATTAGAAGCCTAAGAATTACGAAAAAGTACATGTTTCAAATAATGAGTGTTTCATTCGATTCTTTCTAATCAGGCTCTATGCGATCCTGAAAGAATAGACCAGTATATTGCACATCGCAAATTAATATAGTGTTCAAATTAATAAATTAAACAGGTAATGAAATTTCTAAAATGCATGAGTTCTCTTTAGCATTTGTAACATGTACACCTGAGGCACTTCGATACTTTTAAATCTTTAAATTCTATTGTTTTTCGCTATACTACATAAATTTGATAATCTATGACCCGCAATTAATACTTAAGCGAACCGTGAAAGTTTTGAATTTTCGTCCCCTTAACGAGGCCCCCACCACTCTCAGCCTATAGGACCCAAAAATGTTAATCCGGCACTGATCTGGTTACCCTAAATCAGACACATTCAATATTATGTACTAGCAGAAGTAGGAATAGTTTTCTTTTTAACTTCCCACTCCGATTTATGATAATAATCGACAGATGGTGAAGGTGGCATACAAAATTAACGGTTTCGTAAGTTTTGGATAAATTTGAATATAAATTTAAAATATAATTTCACAAAAAAATACTTTGAACAAACTATTAAACACATTCTGCACTGTTCGATTTATTATAATGCTTCGCTTTGTCACAGGTATGCTGAGACTAATACCGAATACTGAAACAGTAAAGTAGTTGTCGCAGTGTTGAATTTTAGTTTTAAGATTGCTATATGTGTTTTCCATAATGTAGGTTACGACCACGACTGCGTCTTGACAGAATTGGGCTCATGGAAAGTGTTGAATCACTAAGTTGTAACAGTACCCAGGGCCGGATTTAGGCATGGGCCACATGGGCCGCAAATTTTTAGGGGCGGCAAATTTTGAAGGCCAGTTTAATTTGCTAAAAAATCAAGAGCGTTTTATGCGGAATTGCTTTCACTCAGATTTATACACTAATCACTCAACGGATATTGAAGCTCCTTCTTTGTTGTTGTTGAATGTCATCATTTGAAGGTCTGTGCAAAGAAAAGACATCCAGTACAGAAGAAATATTGCTGTCACAATTAAACAGATATATTTTGTCGAAAGATCTCCAGGACTTATATCTAAATATAAGGGTAGCTCTTACGATGTTTTTGTGTACACCAGTCAGCAATTGTGCAGCAGAACGTTCATTTTCTACTCTTTCACGAGTAAAGGATTATTTAAGATCAACTTTTGGCCAGAAAATGTTAGTTAACTCAGCTGTTTTAGCCATAGTAAAAGACTTGAGAAAATACTTGACGTGTAAGCTTGACTTTAATGATATCATTGATATAGTCGCTAATATTAAAGCTAGGCTTAAAAATTCTGAAAACTTTTGAAAGTTTCACTATGAATTGAATGTTTAAGCTTTCAATAAACAGTTTTATCATTGAATCGTTTTCGATTTCTTAATTTTCCATGTTACAATCCGCTTTGAAAAAAAAACAAAATTGATTTTTTTTAGTTTATGTTTATAATCAGAGTGGTTTCAAAATGAGTGAAAAAAATATTCATTTCTGAATGGATGGAAAACAATAATGAGACAAAAACAATATGAAACTGGGTTTCTTTAAAATCTCGTGGGCGACAAGTGACGAAACATTTAACTTTTCCTTTAAGCCATATTTTTCCGTTAATTATGATAACAATAATTGTAGTATGTTTAGTTTAAAAGTTGAAAGGATATCTTGAGGAGTAAGAAGAAATCATAGATTCTCTGCAAATATTCCACATAACAAAGTACTAATTAGTTTTATTCCTAGATCATAGTTAGTGAGGTTATATAAAGCTATAACTTTATTAAGATGTTAATTTATTTTTAGGATATTGATGTTCACATAGTATTATTTTAGGTCTGGCAAATTGTCGCGTTTGGGAGGCAGGGGCGGCGAAATGCTTCAGGCCCATGGGCGGCAAATTCGTAAATCCGGCTCTGACAGTACCATTATATCAATACTCAAAATTTTACTGTTACCCAGGCCTACCCTTCATCCCGTATTTCCTTTAGCCGTCTCCTAATCTAAATGTCCCCATATCTTTCAATTTTTCTGAACACCTTGCCTATGATTACACTGTTTTAAAGAAGATTAATTATTTTGAAAAATATGTTGACTATTCCCAACTATACCTAAGTAAGTGTTTCAAAATTCAGTATCGAGTTTACAGAGGCGTATTTTTCAGGTCTAAATTAGACATTTTTTCCTGAGGCGTATTTTTCAGAGGCGTATATACAATAATATACCTTTAGAGACCACAGCATTGGATACGAAAAGGTTCAAAGCTATAACTAAAAAAAATTTCAGTTAATTGTCTTGTCCCAATATGATTACTTCAACCTTTTCAACTAGTCCAACCACTTATATGTATATGTTATCAAACTATCTTCCTATTACACTTGTAAATGTATCTATCTGCATTTTTAATATTGTGTTAAGTAACATATTAAATTTTAAATGTACCTCCAAGTACATTTTTTTTGTGATAATGGATGTAAATTCCATATCTATATTCCTAATATCTAGAGGATGAATCTGTATAGAATATAGATTCTCTTGATTCAATAAAGTGCATTTCTCTCTTAAACTGATATTACGTTTTAGGATTTACATCATCGCATCATCCAGCATGCCGAGTGATTGTAAGAATGTACAGGGAGATATTTTTTCTGAAGTCAAGCTCTTTTTGCCCCATAAACTTTTCTGCCGCCGCTGGTTGATTCTGAAATACGGAATGAATTTTTTTTAATGTTTATAAACTTATTTGTCTCTTGTAATTTTCACTCATCTGCAAAGCTTCTTATTATTTTTGGATCTGAATTACAATTTTTCTTAAACATTACCTCAAAATTAAGGAACTTATCGTCTTCTCTTGTTTCAGAATCCACCACCGGCTGAAAGTGCTATGAAAAAAAAATATGAGTATCTAGAAACTTTCAACGCTCTGTAGATTGGTAACCAAGCACTTGCAGTCACATGTTTATGGAAAAAAAAAGTCTAATTTTGACCTGAAATTTTGAAACCAATATATAATTATATACATACAAATATCCTCTTGTTTTGTTTTAAAATGTAACTGTCTTATTTCCAAGTATATATGTATAATTCTGGTCAGGGCCGGCCTAAGGCGAAAATTGCAAGTGTGCTAGACTCAAATTTTATGCCCCTGCAGGGGGGTCTGGGCGGGGTATGGAATTTTTTGAAATTTAAGGTCCAAAAACACAGTTTTTGTGCTTTTTTGCGCCTTGTAGAACATTAAATTTATGTATGACAATTTGATTCATTATTGATTGACTTGATATGTTCAGTACTCTTCCTTGTACTATAACCACTATTATGTCAAATAAACTAATGAAAGCTTAACTCTTTATTGTTCTTGTGAACATAAGAGAGTTGTTCTTTACAGTTTACTAAGAATAATTATTTTCCCAGCAGTAAGTTTGTGGATTTTTCCATATTGAATTATACCAACTGATACTGTGCAATTTTCAGCTAACCGAAAACTTAGGGTTTTTGAAGTCCAATGCTATTCCAACGAAAAATCTTCCACTTTTATCGAAATCTGAACCTAGGCCATCATCCAGAGATTCTAGATAATTGTATTTTCTTTCATGTAACAACCAGAGATACTATTATAATAATATTAATAAATAATGTTTATTTGCACAACCAAAATAACAGTTTATCATAACATCAAGAATATGAAATAAAACTTGACCTATAGCTAGGTAAAAACTGAAATATTCAATTATATAACCAGGAAAAACAGAGATTCTATAAAAAAACCAGACTCTCAGAAGTCCACCGTACTTTTAGGAGAGCTGTTATACGTCAGGAAAATTCGAAAAATATAATAACTCATTACGTTCAAATTATTCAAGCAGAGTATTCATGTTAATTCTCCTTTTATTTCATGTTGTTTCTTTCATTTGTGCTGGTAAGTACTAAGTTTTGTCCATTATACTCAAAACCTCTTCAGTTGGTAGGTAATGAAAGTAGACATGTCAGAGATGTTTTCTTGAAACTTTTGAAAGTTTTTTTACTTTTCAAATAAATAGGTGTTCTATCATACTGCCTTTTCATGATGTATACATAGTTCCTCTAACCAATTAATTTATTCGTCCTCTCCTTTATTTTATTATTGATTTTCATGTTAAATGATAAAAACTCAGTGTAAATTTCAACTTGATGTAGGTAGGTTATCTACTGTTGAACAGAGATATTATTGTCCTCAATCGAAACACAATGAACCACTGGAAAATACGAAGTCCAAAAAAACACAAATTACGAAGCTAAACGTTCGAAAACTCAAAATGAAATGAACGTAAATACCATTACAAACAATGTAAATAATCCGTTAATGGCCCATGCTCTAGTACCGATATTAGCCGTTCCGGCGCTACGATCTTAATTTCAGACGCCAATTGGCTAGAAAATCAAAGCCGGGGGAGGAAGGCAGGAAAATAAGTCACAACACTTACCGCGTCCCGCCACGAGACGACTGTTCTACTGACCTTGGACCTTGGTTAAGGGCATCAGACTTACTGTATTTCAGAACTCATTGGGGTAGCCGGGTAGATCTTCGGTTTTACATTGAATTTTAACTGTAATAGTTTTAAGACACAATTCCTCCTATAGTCGGCGGCAAATCATTGGAAGGTTGGAATTTTTAGTTGTGTGAATTAATTTTTCAATCCACAAACTGGCAACGACACTGGGCGAGGGGTGTAGAGGGGAGTGTACAGCTGTTTAGTGTCCAAGCTTCCAATGAGATGCCGGCGAGTATAGTTTAAATATTTCTGCCCAATATTTAAATCAGTTTCTAAAAATTTTCCAAATTTATAATTTTTTTTTTACAAAAATTGGTCAATTTAATGCCCCTCCAGAAGGCTTGAGTGTGCGGCTGCATACTTCGCACACCCCTTAGGCCGGCCCTGATTCTGGTAATAAATGAAACTTGTCCTCAGTTTGCCTTTTTTTAAAATGATCACCCTAATAATGTAGCTTATGATTTCTACATAAACTGAGGTTTGGAGCTTTCTAAACTGAAAGGAAATAAACAAAGGTAATTATAAAATCAACAAGACTTTATTAGTTTCAAAAAATAAAAAAGTGATGTATATGGATGACAAAACATATTAACAATTTTGTAGGTTCTGATTTTGAGCAAAGAAATGGATTTTGATGGATGAGATTGAAACACAAAATGGAAAAAAACTGAATATAATTTATACTTCAACTATGAGTGGAATATTTTGTTAAAATTATACACATACACATTACAATCCTGATGGTGAAGGGAATAAATTCGTATAACAATATTCTTGTGCCAAGTTTTATGTTATACAATTTTTTAGTATCAAATTTTGAAGAAAATTGGGTGCTAGAATGAAAATGTAAAGTAATTTAGTTTTTCAGAAATACATAACGGGTATGATCAATTTTGTTCTGTGTATCATATAACATGACACAAACAAATGGCTTGTGCTCTTAATACTCGAAGTAATCTGTCCCATCTACACATGTTTACAAATTTACACATAACACTCTGTAAATCCACGTTTCCATGTAAAAAAATAAAATTAATCATATAACTATAAAAATTTCAATAAAATCTTTTAAGTAATTTATACTACACTGTCATTTTGACAACGAGTTAAATAATAAAACTGTACAATAAAAATAATGGCTCTTATAACAACAACCAAGAATTGCCCCCAAGCCATTTGTTTTGTACAATATTTGAAGAATCTATAACGAATCTAGCTATCAAAATTGTCAACACGAGTTAATCATTTTAAATGAAATATAATATTTTTATATATATTTATGTATATATATAATATTTATAAATTAGTACTATTTTATATTCACAAATACCATAACTTACAATATGTACAAAAATATGAATACACGTCTGTAGCTGTAATTGACTTTGTACATAGAAATTAACGACAAATATGTGCTCCGCTTAGCCTAAGCACGTACACTTAACAGCCCAACAACGTGAATAAAAACAGGTGAAATCTTCGGCTAGTTTTGTCTCTGTACAAATTGCCTCACTGGTCACCTACAGAACAGAACAATTAGCTATGGACTTGGAGGATTTAGGATCATGGTCCTTCCGATTTACACAAAACAAAAATTCAATAGATCAATTCTAAAATGGATTCGCTAAGAATTAGAATGAATTGAAAATTATTTAATGAAATGTAACTTTCAGTTACTGAGATCAAGATAAATTCAATTCAGTACTATGTACAGGAAGATTAAAGAATATAAGTAACTATATCAACACTCTGCAGCAAAAAGTAGATAGCTTTTATTTTGTTGAACACAATTCTTGAACTTGTTTCTTCCTTAGTTAGGCTCATTAATAATTTTAGACGTTCTTCTCATATAAATACATAAAATGAAAAATAGGTTCTTCCTTATGTTGTATGGAAAAAGTCGGAGGTTGTTATTTAGAAAAAACATTTAAATTGACTCTGAAGATGCTGATATTAAAAGTGCACTAAACTAAGAAAATTACTCAATTTGATGAAATTGAACGTGTGTTGTCAGGTTAGGAAATCCACAATAAATGGAAGTTTAAACCAAAAAGTGGGGGAAATGAAAAAGCTAAATTACATCTACATGGTTTACATTAGATCAGTGCCAACTGAATGTATTAAAACAAACATGTTTGTGGTACGAAATGAATATGTCCTATTTGAAAAATTTGGTGTTTCCATAAACGGAAGAAAAAATTATGAAATGACTTATTTGTTTTTTGTGTATTGATTATTGCTATTAATTTTCTCTTGAATACAATTTTCTATATCTAATAAACCAAATCCTAAAACAATTTTTTTGCATGCAAAACTGTTACCGTAGTCCACAATGATAAAATTTTAAAGAGAAATTGATAACAAAAATTTAAGAATCCAATGACATTGCTAAATATAACAGTAATAAATAATGGCTGATCGATTTTTCAATTTTCAAACGAGTTGAAGCATTGCTTCAAATGAAGAATTTAAAATTTATTCAAAAGTACTAACTTCAAGGTTTACTTCCGAATTGTAATATACTATTAAACAGTACTGTTAATTAAAAATTTTAATGCCTATTGTTTTGCTGAAAAGTATATAGTGTCTTATATTCAATTCAAAATGTTCAATAAATCTTATACTTTTATTTCTAAAAGAAACAAACAACCATCAGAGTAAATTCTTTAAATTAAATAAATAAATAATCAGCGAAATAACCATGTTTAAATTTAGAAGCTGATTTTTACACACCTTTCTAAGTACATCTCCCAAGTGCACAGCTAACCGTAACCACTCTCGATTATTTACTTTATATATATATATATATATATATAATATTTTACAGGTCAAGAGGATTTAATTTACACAATCATCACCTAACTTCACAGTCTTTATTTAGGGGTAAGGGGGCCGGCGGTGAGGGTCGAACAGCATCCGACAGTTCGGCGGAGGGGGGCGGCGTTTGCAAAGGGGGAGGTTGTCCCGGCTGCGTGGTCCGAGTCTCTTCCGTTGTCTGCGATCTGTCCGTGGACGCCGGTTTCATCACGTAGCCCGAACCTTCGTGACACCTTGACAGTTTCAACTTGAGTGGAGTCACTTTCGGCGGAGAGCCCCCGCTACCCGCACTGGAACTCTCCCCCGCGACCGAGGCACTAGATATCGTCGCCGATTGTTCACTTTCCGCCACTGAGTGGTTCGTTTTGACACTTTCACAATTCACACTCGTTCGTTTGTTCACGTTTCCCTCCACTTTCTTGTTGAATCTTATTATCAACTTCGTCGGATTCTCGCTCTCGTTTATTATCTCAACCCGTTGTTTCTTTCGCCTTTTGCGTTTCTCGCTCTTGTCTTTCTTCTTGCGTTTCTCGTCGCCAAAACCGGCCATAACCATTTTTCTGTATTTCATGCTCTCTCGTTTGAGGTCCTCCACACTAGGCATAGGAATGTTCGCTAAACGTTTCTTCGGAGGTCTTATTTTATCCTTTTTATCGTCGATTCTCGCCGGAGCAATTATACTATTATTACTAATTTTTATTTTTAATTTAGGTGCCAACTGCTGATGCTGCTCGGTTGAAGTTGTTCTAGGCGGTCGACCTCTTCGCTTATGCGAATCGTTAAGGCTTGAATTATTGCTACCGATTGCTGAGCTCCTTCTCCTATCCAACAAATGTTCATCGTCCAACGTCAAATCTAGATGTCTCAGTTCCCGCGAAAGGGCAGATCTCGCCTTCGTCTCTTTCCTATGCTGCTTAGTTTCGAGAAAATCGTCTGAGCCGGTTCTATAATCGCGATAATCATCTTTCGTGGGAATACTAGTCACCGAAGTCACAGCCTTCGGCATAGTTATAGTAGTACGGTTAACTGGTGGAGCGGCGGGGGTATTATGGGTGGGTGCACACGTGGGATCGTCCATACTCATATCTTGTGACCAATATTGCCTGAGCAGTTCTTTCTTACGCATGCGCCGCAAACTAGATGGCCCAGAGGCGATTGCGCTTGCATTATTCACGACGTTAATTGAAGCTGGATGGGAGATGTTAGTGACGACTATGGGATCGACTGTGGGGGTTGGCAACGGTGCTGCAGTCGACGTATAATTTGCGATAGGTCCCTTTATTTTAACCTTAAGCTGATTTCGTGAATCCGAAAGAGAAACTTTAATATTGCTAATTTCAGGTACTGATGCTTGTTCGCTTTTCTCTTTGCCCATTAGAGCTGCATGGAGTTCTTTTTCATATTCCTCGTCGATATCCTCATGACCTTGATTTTCCGTCGTACCGGCAGCAAAGGCTTGAAGTAGATTTGTTGATTCGTACTTCTGTTCTTCATAATTACTGTTGTAGGTTCGCATATCAACAGGTCCTGGTAAAAATGGCGGAACAATGTCAGGAAATGCAGATTTTGTTGGTTCGTCGTCCATTTTCAAGCTAGCTGGTTCGCTTTCTTTAGAATGATTCGAATCCTCGATTGGCGTTGGAGGTCGCAAATTGCTCACGTCGACGTTATAAGACCTATTTTTATGGGAATTCTGTGAAGGGCTTGAAAATTTAGGAGATTCGGCAGTATCTTTCAGATACGAGTTATCGGACTTTTTATCGTGGATGTCTATCGACTTCCTCCGTTCTCTCATAGATTTCAAATCCGTGGTATCGTTCCATTCATCGTCGAAATCTAATTCGTAAACTGTACCTACTAGTTTTTGTATAGTGTTAGTGTTACCTATAATATCATAATCCATATGATGTGGAGTTGAAAGTGCTGGTCGTCCCCGCCCTCTACCCCTACCGCGTCCTTTACTCTGATATTGGTTTCCTTTTCCAGCTGAGCCTTTGCCACCTCTTTTGCCATCTTTTCTCCCCGTGTTTCCGTGTTTCGACGTTGGTTCTTGTCGCGGGCTTTTACCCGGGCTCTTGTTTGGAGATTTGTTCATCATCTGAGAAGTTACCCGCGCCGAACACCTTGTTGGTTTGCTCGGCGACTTCTTACCTGGGGTCGATTTTTGACTTGGCGATGACGTTGCAGCTTCGGAGACACTTGTTGCGGCACAGCTTACTATAGGCGATTCTTGAGGTAGAGGAACAATCTCTTTCTGATTAGAAACTTGATTCATTTCCGAGATAGATTCTGTTGAATCGGAAGTTGGGCACACAGGAATATTCTCCTCCAGGCAAGTTTCCATATCTTTTGTTGGCAAATTTACCATTGCAGCGGTAAGCGCCATATTATGTTGAGATGATGTGAAAGCTGCAGTGCACACTGATGGATACGGCATATTTTCTTCTGGTTTTGGGCGAGGCGGTACAACGGAATGTGGTGTTGGAAATGGTGCTCCAAATGCAGGGGGAAAGCCAGCAGGACCAGCAGAGGGAAAAGCTAACTGAGTATTAAGATTAGGTCCCGCAAATAGGCTGACTGGATTAACGAAAGGAGATGCTTCGGAATATGCAGCGAATGGCTCAAGTGGGTTAGGTTGAAAAGACGAAATATTCTGAGGAAATAAACTAATATCAATATTTGGAGTTTGATTCATCAACATCATGTCAGTTCTTATTTTATTAGGATCGTCCTCCAGTTCATTACGACGAGACGTTGAACTAATCGAAGATGCGGCCGAACTGGATGACGATCTGCGATTAGTCAGAATGTTTTCTGTCCATTTCGGAGGCTGCATGTGAAGTTCCGGAAATGAGGAATTTTGAGGTATTATATCCGGAAGGGCATCCATCAAGGACTGCGAGACTCTTCGGCCATGCAAAAGAGATGGATGATTCTTAAGTGCTTCATCTTGTAATCGTGCACCAACTTCAGCAAATATGCTGTTTACTTCTGGATACTTCTTGTGATGATCTTGATTGAGTTGGTGTGCTGAGTATTGATCTAAGAAATTATGTGAAACCATTTGAGTGGGATCGTTTACGAAATTCTGATGACCACTAACTGGAATATTTGGATAATTTTGTTCACTTGGTGGTACCCATCTCTCGTCTCCTTGAGTAGTTAAATTATCCGAAAGACCTTGATGTTGCTGAATAGGTATATTTTTGCTACATTCAACTGGAACATCAGCCTGGCAATTCATGAACTGATAGTCCTGATTTTGACCATCAAATGTTTTTGCATCAGTAACCTCCACCCTCATCTCCAAGTTGACCATGGGCATTGGTTCATCCACGGGCTTTTCAGTAGGTACTATTGATGAGAACTCATCATTTGGAATATTATTTGGAACCACTTGTTCTAGAAATTCTGAGCGATCGTCGTTTTTTGAATTAGATCCCACGCTGAGTGTATCATCGACTTCACAACCAGCAGGTTTTTTCGAGAGTCCCATGCGTAACTTCTCTACTAAATTCAAAGTTTCTCTTACATTTTCTTCTCTCGTGTCCTCCTTCACTATAGCAGGGTTGAATGTGAAGGGTCGCAACATATCATCTTCTTTCGAAATACCAAAACCATCTTCAAAATTATCGAAATCTAAGAGATCCGATTCTTTGGATTGTTGAGGAGAAAAGATTGACCTGTTCAGGTTTCCTGGGGTTTGCTCTAGCTCATGGTTTTGATCTGTTATAGTGACTTTTTCCGGGCCCATCAATATTTCTTCTGTTTTCACAGAATCGTCATTAATAGTTTTCACAGAATCTTCTTCAATTAGTTTGTCTACCATCGGTTCTTCACAAATCGGCTCTGGTTCAGGAACCTGTTCATCTAATGGCCCTATTATTTCAGACTTCGGTTTGTGTGGTGTGACACATTTATCAACAGGGGATACTTTAATGTCATCTGATTTAACAACGAAGATATCTTCTAGATTCTTATTATGCGCTTTAATGGGTGGTTTTTTAGGAGACGTTTCCCTTTTCAATGTATGCTGTTCTTTATTTTCTTTATATAAAGTTCTCTCTAGCTTTTCAGAAAGTCTATCAGTTTTCTCCAGTTTATTTGGTTTGTCAATATGTTTTTCTATATTTTCCGAAAGTTTAGGTTCCTCATACTTGGTTTTATCGAAATTTCCAATAGGTCCAAAGAGCCTATCCAAAGTAGATTTAGTTTTGTTTTCTTTGCTTGCTTTCCGCTCCAATATTTCTCTCTCCAAATTAGTAGTTACTTTTCGTTCTGGACTTTCATTCAACTTCTTGTCCTTTTGCCGGATCGAAGAGAATACGTCAGGGGATCTATTGGCCTTTTCTGTTGGTTCAACGGAGTCCAATCCATCTGAGGTAGAGTGTTTTCCCTTCCTGGTCTTCGTTCCATCTCTTTCCACAGCGACACGTTTGCTACTAGACATATCTCCAGTCCTGATAACAGCGTTTCTGACCTCACCAGAGTTGGATGGGCGTGTTCTTCCTCTGGGCGGTCTTCCTTTGGGTTTAAGTTCTTCTCTTTCAAGTGACGGTGAGACTGATTTCTTATCGACGCTCTTTCTAGGCGACCGTGACCGTGATGGTTTGTGGGTTTCGAGTGATCGCGATGGAGAGTCTGCCTTAGGTTGTGATGGTGTTGAGGTAGGTTTTTGGGGAGTAGAGGATGGAGTGGAATTACCAGAGTCGGAAGTGTTGCAGCTAGATGTCGCGGACTTGGATCCCTTGTCAAGAAAGGGCCGGTCCTTGGCATTAGCACGCTTAGTCGGATCTCGGGCTGCAGCCGAGAACAGACTCTCCGATCGCGATTTAGATGGTTCCGACTCATCACTAGAAGAGCTACTCGAAGATGAAGAACCAGATGAAGAACTACTGGAGGAAGACGAACTGCTATTTGAGGAAGACTTTCTCTTATTTTCAGGAATTTTGGCAGGTTTTTCATTTTCTGTTTCCTTCTTACACTTGTTATCAACTTCTTTTTTGACTTTGTTGGAATTTTCAGAATCTTTCTTTGGTTTATCGTTTTCATTCGTACTTGAATTATCAGTGGTAGTAAGAGGCTTCCCTAGACCACTTTTAATATGTTCTGCTGCTTTCTTAGCAGCTTGCCTTTGTGGAACATAAGCTAATAATTCTTGATTGTCTAACTTGTCCTCTTTTTCATTTTCCGTAGTATCCATTGGAATTGATTTATCTAATTTGTCAGATTTGTCCATTTTTTCTGTTTTCTCTGTCTTTTCTGATTTATCGCACTTTTCTAATATGTCGCCTTTTTCCAGCCTTTCAGCCTTTTCAGATTTATCAGGCTTTTCAACTTTTTCAGACCTTTCAGGTTTCTCCGACTTTTCACACTTTTCTTTCTCTTTGGGTAATTCCTTAGTGTCTTTACTCTTGGTTCTTTGTTTTGAAGGTTTCGGTTTTTCTTCTACTTTTACTATCTCTTCTGAATGAGAAGGTGGCAATTCTTTCGCTCTAGTTGTTGTGTTACTTTTCAAATTCTCGGTTGCCTTCTTGGCAGCTTGTCTTTGTGGTACTATCAAGTCAGATGGTACATAATCCTTCTTCTTGTTACAGATTTCTTTTTTATTCTCTTCCATTTTTGTTCTCTTTTTATTTTCTGGACTATCTTTATTGCCAGGTTTTGATGTAGATGGTTTCTGGGAAAATTCCTTGACGGAAGCTTTGGTCCTCACTCGCTGCTGAGAGTCACTATTATTGGCATTAGAGGACTTGTCGTCATTTTTCATTGAATCCGAACTATCACTATCAGAATAAATAGAGGAGATTTTGGCATTTTGACAGTCAGTCTTTCGAGAAGGTCTTACGATCATGAAATCATCGCTATCTGTTCCGGAAATGCCTAGTTCATGTTCAACTTGACTTAGTTTTGAGCGAGTAAAAGAGGTGCTCCATACTTTATTTATTGGTGGTTTATCTTCTTCTTCGCTGCTACTTTCAATTTTTATTTTACTACTAGAACTGAGCCTTTTCCGCCTTTCTGTCATTTTCCTGTTTATTTGTCTTTTAGTTTTAGTCTTTTTATTGACGAGCGCTGTCGTTGGTTTTTCGTCTTCCGAAGTAGTATGTAATCTATTCTCTTTATTTTCTTTAGGTTTCTCGTCGCTACTGCTACTAGCGCTCGACATACTACTATACAAACCCTCACTTCTTCTTTTTGATCCATTTGGATACACCTTTTTGTATGGATTATTCTTCACATCTTTAAACAAGCCATTCATTTCCGGTTTCTTTTCGTCGCCAGATATTGTTGGAGACTTCAGACCAGCTATTCTGGCCATGATAAGATCGAAGTCGGTAGTATGATCTTCTACTTGGTCGTTCGAGTACAATTTGTCATAAATAGATGGACCATGATTGGCTTCGATTACGGCATTGATTACTGCAGATGGTAAATTGATGCCACTTTCCAACACCGCACTTTGTTTGTGAAATGTCTGCTCTCTCATACGGAAGAAAGATCGTGATAGTTTTTCCCGTCTGCTAACCATGTAACACAAATTTCTTACTCTTTCCAAATCCTGTCTTAACTGAACGAACATTTTGAGTTTCTCCTTATCTGCTTGTTCGCGTTTATGCGATAACATATCGAAATCTTCCGTTTTCGGCGGTAATAAAGGCTTGTTGTGGCCAGCTTTCCTCTTTAATTTCCAATAGTTATAGATGTGTTGTAGAGCCTCCTGGTCGATGTTGAGATGAATCGAAACCTCCTTAACAGATACATGCTTGTAAAATTCGGCTTCGATTTCTTGTAGCCTGGCAGCTCGAGCCTGATTTTTCTCCTCCGACGTCATATCCTTTCGTTTCCTGCGCCTACTATCGTCGTCCTCTGATCCCGAACACGTACTCTTTTCTTTTTTACTTGACTTACTATGTTTCTCGCAATATGACCTTAATTTCACTCCGTCGTCGGCGTTTTCGTCTTCTATTATGGCTCGCATCTCCAAGCCATGTTTGAACGCGCACGTGACGTGATACGCAGTCTTGCACGTCTTTACGGAGCATTGAATGCAAGCACCGACCCGCTCCCGACAAAGAACGCAAATGAGCGCCCAACGACTCGTTGGAATACTAGATATCTTAGTGATGGGTTCCATTTTTTCTACACAACCTATACTAACTTCTGGGATCCAGAGGGCGCAGGAAACGTGCGCCCACTTCTGACCCGATCTCGTGCATTTCATGGCGCCGCCCTTGTTCGGGCACAAGACGCACTTGGGTCGCTTGCTTAGATTACAGGTGCAGCACAGCCATTGTCCCTCCGGTATTCGGGTGATGCCATAGCACGCCTGATGAACGCATATGTTGCAACTATCACAGAAGACCATTTCGTTTCCCTCTTCGGAGTCGGGCGAACGACATACGTCGCAGATAACATTCTCGTCAAACTCAATACCCAGTCCCTCCTCGTCTCTGAGAATGGTTTGGATTTTATCCCAACAGCTCATCTCAAACCGTTCTACAACACGCTCCAGCTGATCCTCGTTTACTGGAATGAGGCCGCACGACGCTCGTTCGGCATTGAGTATTCTGAGCCAGGCGACGTCGCACTCGTCCAAATCGTAAGAGCAAGCAACCTCCGCCTGCGTGGGCGCGTTGGACAAAACGTGTTCCTCCACCTTGAAGTTATCGTCTTTTGTTATGCGTATGTATTTGCTCTTCGGTCTGAAAATAGATGGAACATTATTTGAATCAATTTTATTTAAAATAATAATATTTTATTAATCCTTTCAGACATCACAACAATGTATAAACCAAGTCAAATGTGACTTGAAAAAATTAAGAACAGATATAATAATAAAATTCTAAAAATAAAGAAGCTATACACTAAATTATTCTGCTGAAATAACCCACAGCAGGACTGTCTATAAGGAACATTAGCATTTTTCTTAAAACCAACTTCTGCGATACAAAGACCTCACCAATATATGATAAGCCACACCAAAAAATAATACCATAAGATAATAAAGACTCATAATTATAATAATAAACAATAATAAATATATATAAGATAAAGATGATGTAAGTTATCGAATTAAGTATCTTTCTCAGCAGCTGTTTGTGGAGATGCCACTTCAGATGTTTGTTAACAACAATACACTGAAACTTGACTGTCTCCGACAGGAATAACAGAGAATTTATGCTAATTCACAGCCTTCATCAATCTAACATACAACAGACAAAAAGTACAAAAATAAGAGTCCTTCATCACAGTAATGTCTATTCTATTTTTAAAGGCATTGACACTGACAGCGCCTATTGTTTCCTCAGTTAAAGAGTTCCATCTGTCCACCACTCTATTTGTTAGGAAGTTTTCAATTACAGCTTAGTTTTTCAGCTCTAACCAAACAGAAAATTATGCAGCTCTGGTGGCAATTAACCCTAATAAGTGAAAATACTCAATTATCCATAAAAAATGTCTGTTCAATATTGTACCTACTTCAGCGATTATATTTATATTATAATATGAATGACAATAAATAATCGCTATAAATTTCGATTGTCAATAATCTGCCATGTCAAAGGAGTAATACCGACAGATCTTTCAAACAAGTTTTCAAAATTGAACAACATCTAAGCTATCTTTGAATCATGTTTCTACAATACTCTGTTCTCATGATGAAACACTAGATTAGCTTTCATGCTTCAGAACGGAGAAACAAAGTGAGCTCCTCCAGCTATTCTCTGGGAGTGTTAAGAAAAGATCAGACCTATTCTGGCAAGCAGAGTATACTAGTTGTAGATTTTAATTTGTTGGGACTTCTGTGTTCACTATGGCATGTCTATTTATATAAGAAGCTATCCTCTTCGTTCAAAAGAACAGGGATTTATTTGGAGAATGTACGAGAATTTGCAAAATACATAATTTTGGTTACTTTCAGAGAAATTTACACTTAAAAATATTAAAACTTTATACCACCTTGCCAACGGACATAAGTAACTTGACTTCAGGCATAACATTAGGAGCTTTGACCTTAGTTGGGCTTATTTGGCACATTGGTTTTAAGGCGCATAAAATTCATGAGGATTTCTGATATGGTCGATATATACTCAGAATTAGCTATTTTTTGACTATCTACATTGTGATAATAGGTGTTGGGTCATTTATTTGTCTGTTTTATTGTATGCTCTATATTGATTTACCTGTGGATAGTGTAGATGCTATTTGGAAATATTCAGTTTCTACATTGTTTGCATTATTATAATTGCTACACATTATTTGATGATATTAGGACGTTTCATAGCCTATTGTGTATTGTTTAATATTATTCGAAACAAATAAGTGCATATAATTATTATTGTTATTACACCTAGTAAGAGCTTTGTGTAGTAATTTTTGCATAACATATGCTCTGTTTATAACCAAATACCCCTCTCCCTTTTTGAAAGACTTTGGACTTCTTTAATTTCCTAAATCATTAAAAGATTACATGCTTGAATTTGATATTGAAAGAGTGAATCCAACTTAACAGTTGGAATATAATTGTATACGGAATATGGTGTACAGGAGTATGAATTTATAAGTCATATTTTAGGAGCTTAATATTATGCCAGTTTTCCTACCTCGAGCTGCAATTTATGAAGAAATATATAAATTATTTTGTCTTAGGGTTTAATTAAATTGTATTTGACAAAAAAATATTATTATAATAATGTTGATGCATTATTTTGTATTTATTTTTTGCATGTCTTTGTTATTATTATTGCTGCCATGAAGAAAATTTATATGAGGCATTTGTAACATTCACTAAAAAACATCAAATCATACGGTAGCTATCAAAAAAAACTCTATTATTTAATTGGTACTCCTTTCTTGAAGGATATACCTGCAATCGACAATAAACTTACAAAAATGTTATCTCAATAAAATATTCCAGTTTTATTGATTTAGTCTCGAAAACAAGTTTTGTAACTAAGTTCCTTCAGGAGGCTTGAGGTAGGAGTTGACTGGTAGAAATTGTCACGTGAGACAAACGCTCCATACGACTTTCTCTCTATAGAATAGAATAGAATAGAATATATATTTATTGCATAGGCATGTACATATAAAAGAAATATTTTAACAAAAACACCATATTAACTTATAAGATGATAAAAAAAAATATAATATTAATAAATAAACAAATAATGCAATTCTTATGTACTATATATACAAAAGGACGAAGTTCTACAAGTAGATCTTCCACTTCACCCAGTCATTGAAATAATGACAATTTAAATAATCCTAATAAGAGCACTCCGCGAAGAAGCATTAAGCAATCGATCCCGAACATTGTTTTTAAATGCCGCAGAACTCATATGCAAATCACTCAAATATTTATTTAATGTTTTCGCTGCTACATATGCGAAGCTTCCCTCAAACCTGCAAGTTCTATGTATTGGCACAGTGAAAGAATCAGTTCCAATGCTTTTGTTGTGAATAGTAGATCTCTTTATTAAAATACGGAATAAATAGTCAGGGCACTGTGATGAGACTAATTTTTGTAAAAAAGTTACAACAAGCAATTCTATGCGGTGTTCAATATTAAGCTCATTTAATTCGTGCAAATATGGAGATACGTGAAGCCTATATGGAATAAGACAGACATACCTCATGCGCGCATTCTGAATTCTCTGCAATTTAATTCTGTTATAGCTTGGTAGAAAATAGAAATACACAAGACAACAGTAATCTATACTCGGATAAATCAGAGTCTCCACCAAATTCAATTTTGTTTCTTTAGTGACTAGTTCTTTGTACCTATAAAGCATTTTCAATGTGATATATGATTTTTAAAAAATGCTGTTCACATGATCCTGAAAAGATAAACGATCATCAATCAAAATTCCCTATCTATTCGAACAAACGAATTTGTATCGGACGATTGACAGATCATATGGAGTTTCCTCGGAATACAGCAGCAGATGGTCGACAGCCTGCCGTGAAAGTTAAAAACGTAAAAAACACAAAACGCTTTTCATTGTCTTTCCCGGCTTTCTAGACAATACGAGAATTTTTCAAATACCTAGAGTGATTTTTATAACGTTTTAAATATTAATAGGAACAATTTATATATTTGCATTTGTTTTAAATCACATATGACTTATTTTGTCACAATATTGCAATTATGAATTGATGTGGCCGTTACTTGGTTAAAACCCACAACAATATTATTAGAAAAACACATGTTTGATTTTAACGGTTATTATATTTGACTCTCGGCGTTTCACCACACGGTGGCTTCTTCGGATAGAATGAAATACTGAAATGTTGGTATATTAGTTTCACATAAAATTTTTAGTACCTAGGGATAAACGATTACAACAAGAAATTAAATAGGGTGGAGGGTAGGTAATTCTTCCAACATCCGGTATTAAACGTATTTAGTAGTGAAGAATGATTTACGTCAATTTGTTCGTTCAGTAACAGATCACAATACTTATACCTTATACCTGTTAATTTCTAGGGCTTACCAAAAGTTTAATTTCAATCCTCTATTCTCTCTATGTAAAATATGGAAATCTTCATTAAATGAATGATTCTCATCTAGGAAATGATTGGCATAATAAGAATCTCTCTTATTGTTTACGAAGCAGCGCTCATGTTCTTTAATTCTTTTTCTGAAATTTCTGTGTGTTTTACCTATATACATTTTGTTGCAATCACCACATCATAATTTGTAGACACCCGATTGTAAGAGTTTAACCGTTTTTGATTCATTGTTTTTTATAAATTGGCCTAAAGCATTGTTTGCAATGAATATTCGAGAAATCAAAACTGCAGCAAGTATGTGTAACACAAACTTAGATAAGTACATAAGTTAATAAAATTCCACGTCCAACATGGCAGTTGATATTCATAAGATTAGTACTACTCAAACAATAGATAGATAGATAGATAGATAGGTAGATACTTTATTCATGTTATCATACAATTTGCACTTACACACGTCAAACAAAAGTAAAATGGTAATAATACAATAAGTATAGTACGAAAAAAATACAACAGACCAACTTAAAGTCCTAAGATAAAAGCACATAGCATCTATAACACATATGGCAATAACTGCCCAAAAGGTGAAGTCAAAACATCTATACTACTATTTAAAAAATCCTCAAAAGAGTAAAAAGCATTCCTCAGTAACATGTTCTTCGCCCTGTTTTTAAATTTCACCAGTGGTAGACTCCGCACCTCCAAGGACAACACATTGTAAAACTTTGCAGCCAGGTACCCAGGGCCATCCTGACATCTCTTCAACCTACAGTAGGTGACAACAAAATCGTCCCGATGTCGCGTGTTATAGTCATGCACATCCCTGTGAGTTCGATACAGATCCCCATATCTTCTTACATACATGACATTCTCCAGTATGTAGATACATGGAAATGTTAATATTTTTAGACGCATGAATTCCCGCCTGCAATCGTCTCTATACCCCAGTCCAGAAACGATTCTTATTGCCTTTCTTTGCAAAGCAAAGATTCTTCGAGCCTGGGCTGCATGTCCCCATGCAAGGACAGCATACACCATAGCAGAATGGAAAATGCCAAAATAAGCAGTCCTTAGAACACTCTACGAAACACATCCAGCAAGTCCACGCATCGCAAACAGACAACTTCCAAGTTTTTTGACTACTGTTGTAATGTGAGCCTCCCAGGTTAACTTAGGATCGAGGTGAACGCCCAAGAATTTAACTTGGGTAATATCTTCATTGACAGTGGCGGTATCCCTCATTGAAAAAATGATCTTATTTGTTTTATTTTTATTAAGAAGCAGCATATTGGTGTTAAACCAAGCTTCAACCCTCCTCTGCATCATCACCAGACCATTCATCGCTCCCTCAAGTGACTGTGTGGCTAACGACGCCGTCGTATCATCAGCAAAGAGCGTGTACTTTGTACCATCATCCCTCAAAGGTAGATCATTTATATATATTAGAAAAAGTATGGGTCCCAAAACTGATCCTTGAGGCACTCCAATAGTCACTTTACTCTCCGCAGACGACACGTCGCCAACCTTCACAACCTGAGTTCTGTCCGAAAGATATGAATTTAAGAGCATTATACTGTCTAGACTAAAATGATAAGCTCGCAATTTCTTTAGGATGATATCATGTGGTACGCAGTCAAAGGGCTTGCTCAATGCTCAGGTCACAGAACAGCGCAGCACTAAATTGTTGGTCGTCAAACGACCGAAGAATATACCCTACGAGGTCCAGAATACTCAACGTGGTACCCTTACCCTTACGGAACCCAAACTGAGAGTCAGTAAAGTATTTATTTTCTTCAGAGTAATGAACTATCCTAGACGACATACACTTCTCGAAAACCTTTGATATAATTGGCAAAAGAGAAATTGGCCTATAATTTTCGGGCAGTGCAGTGTCGCCTTTTTTAAATATAGGGGACACTAGGGCCCTCTTCAATGGAGTTGGAAAAATATTTTCCTTAAAACATGCATTAATTAGTTTTGTTAAGGGATAAATGATAATGTCCTTTACTGTCTTTATCAACTTAACATTCAAACCGAATATATCATAACTATTTTTATTATGCAGGCTGTTAATGATGTCTCTAATTTCATTGTATGTTACTTCACGAAAAGAGAACGAAACACCCGAGTGAGGGACGTCACTTAAAGGCTCCACAGGATTCGCTTGAGACGCAGGAATTTTTTTGATCAAATCTTGAGCAATATTTGAAAAGTACATGTTAAACTCATTTGGTGTAGTCTCACATGCTTTTTGGTCTTTTTTCATAGAACCCCGTTGTTGATTTATAATTTGCCACATACACCTTGTTGGGTTATTTGAGTTATTTATTAAGTTGTCATTGTTTCTTATTTTTGCATCACGTATGGCTCTTTTACTTGTATCTTTTATATTCAAAAAAATATCCTGGTTGTCTGGACTGTCTACTTACATCTCTCAGCAAATTCAAGTGCTCCCTCATAGCCCGTAGGGCATCGTTAAACCAACTAATCCGACCACCCTGGTCCGGCCCTGATTCAATATATGCATCCCTAATGAGCTCCATAAAACAATCACATTTGACATCAAGACCCACATCATCCTCACTCACAAAGTCCCACTCACTCCCCGCCAAATACTCATAGAACTTAAACAAACCTGCCTGTATTATAGGTCTACATACATTTTTGGTCTGGCATATATACTCCGGTCGCTCTGCTAGTGCAAATCCGAGCAACTGGCCTAAATGATCCGATATACCGAGATCCACAACCATTCCTAATTGAGGATCCGTATCAAAATTAACAAAGATATTATCCAGGCATCTATCTCCCCTAGTAGCTTCATTTATTTTTTGATATAGTCCGAAACTCTGCATTATATCGCATAGCTTGAGAGCCTCGACCTGATTTGTGCCAAAGTGGACATTAAAATCCCCAGCTACAATAATCCTTTTATTAAAGCTGATCCTGTGGAGAACACCCTCAAACTGGTTTAGAAAGGTGTCAAAATTTCCCTGTAGCGGTCTGTAAACAGTTAAAACATATAGGTTCAAGCTATTTATAGAAATACCACACAATTCAAAACATTTTGCAACATTGAAACCATTGAGAAAATCTAAACTATTTGGTTTACAGTCCCTTGTTACAAAAATTGCAGCCCCTCCTCCTATACCCTGTGTTCTAGTGGAGCAGCTTCCCAGTTTATAGCCCTCAAGTTGAAAAGCTTCCATCTCACCCATCGAGAGCCAGTGTTCAGTTAGGCACACTATTTTGATATCATTGTCAACAAGAAAAGCTTCAACTTCTTCTCTTTTATTTCTTAGTGATCGAACATTAGCATGTAGAATCCTCAATACTTGTTTGCTTGGCGGTGGTTTGCAGCTATGTTGGGTTTGTTTCCTTGTTTGGAAGTCACCTTTGGATGGCACTGTAGATTCAGAAAATGGTTCACTGAAACTCCTCTCGGCCATAGCTCTGGACACATGAAGTTATCTCGAGCGATAAAGGGAACTACCAACCTGAAAGAACTGCGTTGTCTTGATTTTAAAGTTTTCATCTTTTCACAATTGCATCCCTCATCCAGGTTCCTGTTTTTAAATTGTGTTAAGATAACTGCACTATCTGTTTCTGGAGCAAAGCCTGAAACAAACAAGGAAGCCATCCTCTGTGCAGCTTTAAGAGTGGAAACTTCGTCGTTTGAACCTTGAATTGGTTTGGGACAAGATTGTTTTGTTGGTTTGTTTATGTTTCTATTACGCCTAACCTCAATCCAATTGTTTAGATTGTCATTTCCATAACAGATAGTTCAGGTGTACTCTCTTCTTCTCCTTCAGTGCGTGCTGTTGGTAGGTCATATGTTCTATCCTCGCCAGTAGCGGCATCTTGTTTAGACGGCGATACTATCGATGGAATTTGCAGATTATCCACGGAAGGAAGAGGGCGTGTAGGTACGGTTTGTTTACTAGTTTTTTTATCCCTTTTTTCTTTGGATAGCATTTCTAGGAAACTTGCCTTTTCTCTCCAGAGGCTGTTATTTTCCTCAAGAATTTTGTTTTTCTCTTTTGACTAAGCTACTAATCTCTTCAAGTAGGCAATTTCAACATCATTTATGATTTCTTCAGCGTTCGACGATGTTATCGTTCTCGGCGATAAATCCTCTAACTGTTGCTTTTCTTCCGCAACATGCTTGCAGGTCGTCTTTAGGAGACCGGCTGACTGTTCCAAACAAGACGGGTGGAAGGCTTCTGAACATTTGTTACACTTTACGAAAGAAACTAGTAATTTTTCACAGTGTTTACACATAATTTTGTTGTTTATCTTTCCTCGATTTGACGGGCCGTCTTTCGTCGGCGCCATCTTAATAAGCTTTTCACTGTACTTACTTTGAAATGTGTTTAAAACAATATTACTTGTAGATAATAAATAAATTAATCAATTCCTCCATTTACTTTATAGCTTGAAATATTTTTGAAGAATGGCCCTTGAAATTATAGCTAAGGGCAGTAAGTTTTCAAAAAGTTGCTCATGGGGTGAGTGTATTTCAACCAGAGCTGGGAAAAGGAATCATATTATTTGGGACTTTTTTCGATATTGAAAAGGCATCATTGATGCAAAAGTGATCGACATATGTACAATTTGCATGGAGGCAACAGAATCTGTAGAGAAACGTTCTATAAATAGCTGAACACAATACAGCTGCCATCTATATACAAAAAAAATATCAATATTAAATTTTCTTCTTCAACAAAAGCCTTAAAGGTGATACTAAGTTTGTCACTGACTGATCATTGTCTGGAATATGTTCACATTAAATACTACAACCAGCTTCCTATAACCACAGACAAAAAAAATTTCAAAAAATTTCGAAAGGAATTCAACATCCAGGTAAAAATACACACCATTATGAACAATGAAAGAATTTATCCAGTATGGAACGGCAAGCCTTACAACTTCTAAAACTTTGCAGGAATCATATTATTTCATCATTTCAACTCATGCATTATGCATGAAACATTTTATTTGAAATAAAGATTATTAAAGTGTTGATATGAGGCTTGTTGAAGAGAAGATTACTGGTAAAATCTCCACATCTGTGGAATCTCTGAATTAGCACTTGTATATATTTGTGAGCAACAAAATAAAAACAGTAAATCACACACCCCCACAGTAACTAGACATTATTACATCTCAAAATTCAACAGACTGTTTAATATAGTCGATACATTTCCTTTTAAAGCTTATAAGACTATCACAGTTTTCAAAATTCACTGGCAATTCATTGTACTGCTTTAGACTTTTATAAAAAGAGTGTTCTAACTGAAACTAGTACCTACTCTATACAAATGGTCTATTGATTGTTAGCGATAAGCATGTATATCTTTAACAAACATGCAATAATTCAAATAGTGCTGAGGGTTAAATTGATTAAGTATCGTATACATAAATAACATAGTATTAAGTGTGATTGATTGTTTTAATAAGCTCTAATAACCAACGAAAAAATAACAAATAAATTCTGTTGAACAATTCTGTAATTAATGTCACCAAATGACTCAGACTCCTCAACATGTCATAAGTTATTCCATCTAGATTGACTAGATCAGAAGTAGAAACACTTTCCACCTGAACATCTTCATCAATGAAAATTACAAAAAATGTTATGTTCTCCCTGCGGCATAATAATAATCAGGATAAACATGAGTACGTGAAATTCCTAACTTTTGAACAACATGTGGATAACATCTCCAAGAAAGCAGCTTCCGGAGTTTTTGTACTCAGAAACCTGGCAAAGATTGTCGATCCTAAGGTTTGCCTCACTGCTTACCACGCTCTCGTGCACTCTGTTTGTGCCTATGGCCTTTTGGCTTGGGGACACTCGTCTCACGCTGCAAGGGTGTTTGGTATTCAGAGGAGGGCAGTCAGAGTCCTGGCCGGAATTGGTTATGGGGAGGAGGCAAGACCTGGCTTTGAGAAGTTCGAGATTCTTACTCTGCCTTCTCAATACATTCTTGAGTCTCTACTTTTTGTTCGACAGAACATAGATAAGTTTGAATCTTCTCAGGATGTGCACTCTCATGATACAAGGTCATGCACAGACCTGCGTATTGATTTTTTGAGACTAAAGAGATCATGGAATGCCACATTACAGTATGCACCAGCTTTTTTTAATAAGCTACCAGCTAAAATTAGGGAATTGCCAATTAAACAATATAAGGCTGTGATAAAAGCATATTTGCTAAAGAAAGTGTTCTACAATCTTAATGACTTTTTAAGCTGTGATGTTTCAGATTTTTAATTGTTTTAATTTTATTTTATGTAATAATAGCTTTTAACTATTTTAATTTCATTGTATGTAGTATTAACGTCTCCGATTTTAGATAATTTTTAATCAGTAAGTTTTTCCTTTTCTTCTCATTAATATTTTGTTAACTGTTGACTTAGTTTTAGCCTTGGATTCAAGAATTTTTTGGACGAATGTAAAAACTGTTAATTGATGTTTATCATGAAATAAAGTCTATCTATCTATCTATTACATCTATCGAATTACAGTGCTCATTGGCTAATAGTTTCTCTCAATGCCATCAATCAATAAGTTTATGTTAAGGTCGCCCAAGACAATAGTTTTATCATAAGGGCGGCCGCACATTTACTACAATCGGATCCGATTGTCTGAAACGATTTCAAATCGGACCACAAGCGCACACTGCCGACAAAATACGTCCGATTTTATTTGAATGTCACAGGCAGGGATATTTTTCGACCGTGGTAATCAAATTTTCAGTATCGCACATGGTTTGACAATTCCTTTTTCTATACTCCCTGTCAAAAACTGACAGAAATAATCGTATGTTTGCGGTAGACTATGCAAAAACAATGTACGGCTTGCCTTCCGGTAGTCGGATCAGACTTTTTATCGGTCCGATTGGTAGGACGCACTGCTCGTGCATTCGAGTCGGACGTCCGATCCGATATCGGATCGTAGGTGTGCGATATGATCGTATAAAAGTATAGAAATTTGAGCGTCAGATGCCCTGATCCGACAATCGCTTCAGACAATCGGAACCGATTGTAGGAAATGTGCGGCCGGCCTAAGACGCCGACAAAGACGATAAAGTCTGTTCAATGTAACTGTTTATAATTAACATTGGGTGGTTTATAGATCACACCCACTAAAATATTATTTTTATTGCACTTAACATTCGCCCAAAGGTCCTCAATATGACGTGTGCTGTCTTTCTATATAGTATAAGTTGAGCATTCAGAGAGTTCCCCACATAAATACATATCCCACCTCCCCTGGAAGATCTGTCTACTCTAAGTAATTGGTATCCTGGAATGATAAGAGGTAATCTGGGTGGTCTGCTCTCAGCCAGGTTTCAGTGATGGCTAATATGTGAAAACCTTCCTGAAACAGCAGCTCCTTAAAATCTGGGAACGATGGGATGAGCGATCTGATGTTTATATGTCCTATTTTCTGTTCATTGTTGTCTGAAGAATATTTTTTGTCCGCTTCTTTATCACTGATGAGCATTGATTGCTATTGATAGCTTACTGCCATTTGTTATTTCTTCTTTTCAATATGTTTGATAAGTAATTCACATTCCCTGGCAAGAGTATGGTGATCCACTTTCAGATTCAAGCCAAACTTCTCATTATATATCTTAAAGTTCCTACATTTTTTCTCAAAGCTCGTACATTAGTAGATACATAATCCAGTTCAACACATTTAAGACACATTCTCCTTGCACTGTTTAGATACATGATCGAAACCTCCACAATTAAAACACCTTAGAATACTGATATTCTCAAACACATGATGAATATCACAGTTGATGCATATATATCCTTTATCCAGC